>QOCX01007210.1:0-10397 GCA_005959815.1 Sarcophaga bullata
GGAGTTTGAACCATGAGGTGTCGTCTAAAGACCCAACACACTAACTACTAGACTATGACCACTACAAATGCTGTTACAGAGTGCTTAATATTTTGTAGCTTCCGTTATGTCTTAAAGCTGTTGACTTGCATGGATAAGAAGAGGAGTGGTAGTTTTTTATCCTTAAGTCGTATGTTCATTCATGGTAAAATGACAGTTCTCACGGGTCACTGATCTATTCCCTCAATAGACTTCTGCAGATCTGTTGGTCTGCGGAAAAGAAAAGGCTTTCTTTCCTGTCATGTGTCGGTGTCCTGGTTTTGGCATGGAGAACCTCTCATTTTCTTTCATACTTAACTGAACTCTCAAAAAATTGTTGCAATAGCAAGATTTATTCTAAAGGCGGTATGATTGCCTTTAGGAAATGTTTGATCTTCGCTTAGGATGTTAATTGTAGTATCACAATGGAACTAAGCACTGACGTAAGTGAATCCCTCGTCTATCCTAGTGCTAAGGATACTTCCTTTATACTGTCCTACTTCCTGTATCTGTTAAGAGGATAATATATGATAAGAACAATATTATTTGCAGTCGAATTTAATTTAAAAAACAAAATTTTCCATTAAAAAGTAAATTAAAATGCCAAAAGTCATCGGCAATTATGCTTTAAAAGAATATTTTAAGAAATATACAACACAAGATGATCTTTAAATATAAATTTCACTTAATTCTGGAGTACGTCTTCCATGTCATGTCATATATCGCTAATAAAAAAACTTTCAGCATACTTTAAGGCTTGTACAGAATTTTAAATATGTTGTAGGTTTGTAGGATTGAATTCAAAGAAATGTTGTGTTTATTTTTAAATCTCTTTTTCTTCTCTCACTTTTTTATGTTTTTTTTTGTGTTTTTTGATGTTATTGTTTTTCTTCCAAATAAACTATTTTATTTTCCTGTGTATATGTCTGTCACTTGTCAAAGTCATCTGTGAGCAAACAACAACATCAATTCAATCTCTCACATATCAAAGTATATAATAGTCACGCATTATTGTGGCAGAGTTCTGGGGAAAACATAAAATTGAATGAACAAGTCTAAGGGAAGGTTCTCTATACGCATTTTGTATGGGGGTAGGTTGTCAGAATACCTCTAAATGGCTTAAGTGTAGTGGCAGTAGCTATTTTTTCTTTTTAATATTCATTTATACCTCGTTTTCGAGCCAAATAAGTGGAGGTTGTCAAATAAAACAACACGCGTGAACTGCCAAACGCTGCAACACAATGAAACTATTACACGCACACACAGTCCAACAGCATCTCTAAAGACCTTTTAACCTTAAAGGTTTTATTGGATTTTCACGTTCATTTCAGACATGCCTTAAAATTTTGTTAATTTCACTTTTGCTTACATTTATTGAACGTTCTTCGTAAAACTTTAACTTTCATGCGTATCAAAAAATACCAACACCACCTCGCCAAAATCAGTCACTCATACCGCACGATTTTTATTTAATTTGACTGTTTTGCCTTCACCTCCGTAGATTTTACGGAAAATTGGAAAACATGTATGAAAGTTTTCTTTTGTTTCTTACAAATACGTGTTTATGTATTTGTAATCCATAAGTAATATGTGTGTGTAAAAATTTATAACATATAGTATATGTATGTGTATATAGAGAGAGAAAGAGAGAGAGAGAAACGTCTATAAATTTCTGACTTATACGAGCGTATGTATTTTGTATATAATATAAGAATAACAAAAACAACAACAAAGTTATAAACATAAAATTTCATTTTATTACAAACGTGTTTTGATATTTATGTTCCTTATTTGACTGCTTGACTGGCTGGATGGCTGGCTCGTTGGCTGGCTGGATGAAAGACTTACTAGCTGACTCTATATATTCGAAATTGTAATTGTAAAATTAAAGAGACGATATGGTGGTAGATTTTTTATGTTTATAACAACGTTTTTTCATTAATTTATGGTAAAAATCATAAAAATTGGTTTTATTACGTTTCCGCAAAAAAAAAAAAAAAAAAAAAAAAAATACTCAACACCAATAAGTATGCTTTACTTATGATTATTGTCATACCCCTACAGTAGGCTTTAAAAGTCTTGTACGATAAAAAGCATAAATTTCGTCTAAAAGATTATGTCGGCGGATGGCTGTTTTTATTTAATTGCTAATAAAAAAAAGCCAAATAAATTTGAAGCATTCTTATAGGCGTAATAGAAATTTTAACATTCGAAAATAAATTTGAAATTTTTACACAATTTTCATGAATGGCAACAGGGGTTATATGAAGGTTATTGGATTATTAAGATGAAAACCTTTTATGTTTCCAATCTTGCTAAACTAAAACTCTAGTTTTGATGTATAATGGTAAAAAAATTGTTTATTGGTCAAGAGCCCGCTGAATCTTCAATTTCTAAGCATAATGACCACATGTAAACAAATATTATTATTTACGCCTGATCAACACTATTCATGAATAAAGCTTTCATATTTGATAGCATTTGTAGGTAGGTAGGTCGAAGATGAGAAGCATTCCATAGGGTTCAAAGCCTATGAAATATAAGACGAAACATTTTTGACCGCCTAGTATTTGTTGGCAGAACATATGTAGCCAAATGGGATTTGAAATCCGAAATGGTTAGCATCTCTCAGACAAGAGTTTGTAATTATTTTAAGCAATAGGTAGTATCGGTATTACAAGGGAGCCTTATAATGCCCTAGTAAACTATCCAGTCTCGAGCTTACGAAAGTCGAGCCTTAACCCCACATGCTCTATATTCAACTTTATCTACCACAATCGTCACGTTCTGGTGGCTATGCGAGGCAGAGTTCGCCATAAGTTATCTTATTAATTGATTCGGTTGCCTTTACTTATTTAAAACTTTTATGAGATAAGAAAGTTTTTGTGGCGCTAAGTACAGCAATATTGCTCTTAGTCAAGAGCGATTAGAAAGGAAACAAAAAATATTTTAACACATTCGCGCCAGCGTGTACCACCGGAGGCCAGCACTAGACTGCTTTATCAGGTTGTACGTACCACCGGTGGCCAAAGTTGAATGCCTCATCGGGCGGCGTGTACCACCGGTGACCCGCACTAGACTGCCACATCAGTTGACGTGTACTACCGGTGGTACACGATTGATTATACTATTAGACGGGAGGTAATACCGATACCGTTGTATTGCTGCCGATAGAGCAAAAAGCATTTAGGGCAGCCGCCTGTAGGCGACAACCATGAATTTACGTGCCAGCGTCAACGTGTTAAACATAGAAAACTTGAAAATTCATCGAGGTGATCAATTAAGATATACTTTAGCCAAGGAAGATAAACGGATTGTAGGGGAATTTCGAAAAGATGCATGTATTTCAGTTACTCGTCTAGTAGATATTTCAACGTAATAAAAATAGTACGGTGACCCGCTTAAAGAAAAACACACCCAAAATAAGAATTGAACATGTACGTCTTGTGATAGGGTTACTTCTCAAGGTATAGTTTGGGACTTTTACACAAAATATATTGTAAGGTAGGATGCTATCTGGTTCACATAACAAAATGCCTCAGCGTTGGATATTTTAACACAGTTCAACTAAGTAAAGGTTTTTTTTTTCGAAGCAAAAAGGCCTTAATGTCTTCCAGTGGATCTTACTTACTTACTCAATTGATCAGTATAACCGTTTAGTCGGGATTAAGGCCTAGCTTCTCACGTCATCCGTTTTGTGTTTGTAATTTAAAACATGAAAGCCGCGAACCTACAGTTTAATATTGACTCTAAACGAAGGATTTGTGAAACTTTTCTATTAAAATTTTATTTACTCTCAGAGTTCATGCCAGAAATCTATTGAGTGGAAGTAGCCGAAGAAATATTTTTTTCATATTTCGTTATGTTTCAGATGCCAGAGCCAGGGGTTTGGACCATGGCATCAGGTCACGGATTAAAGCTTATTTCAAACACAAGTTACTGTCACTAACTATATGGGGTTTTATTTTATTTTATTTATTTATTTATTTTTTTTTTGACCCGCACTGTAGTTTTCACCTACACTTAACAACAATTCCACCACGTTTAAAAGAAATAAAAAAGCAAAATTAATAACATTTCACAACGCCATACAAATATTAAGCAACACTTATAAATAAAAAAAAAAAAACAAAAACAAAACAAAATAAAACGAAACAAAATATATTGTATTATAAATAATTTATTTTCTTTTATATTTTATTGTATATGTAGCATAAGCCAAAAAAGTGGTCATACAATTGCACAATAATTATAGAGTTATACTAACTAAAGGTTACCCACCACCAAGACAAAACTCAAGCCAAGAGAGTTTCTATAACAATGAGCAAGAAAACTAAGAGTTCAGCACATGTTGCTACCATAATTAACAGCAAAGAAGCTGTATTGCGGTTTGGCTTGTAGAAGAGCATAAGAACAGTGGTGGTAGTAGTGGTGAAGCCATTTCTTTATAAATAATTTTCAAAAATATGCTAAAGTTCTGCGATGCGGTATATTTTTATACGCTTTTGTGTCCACCAGAATATTTAATGGCATTTGATAAACTATGGAGTGTTAAGCATAAATTATAGAGAGAGTGAGTGGAAGAGAGAGAGAGAAAGAGAAACATTTTTCGCATCATTGTTTAGTAATTGCCGTAAATAATGAAATAAATTTACGTTTAAATAGTTTAATGAGCTCAAAATACAAAAACAAATTAACATTGTTAACATAAATTTCAAAAAAAAAAAAAAAAAACGACAATTTTAAAAGACTTCAGACAATTAAATTGCTAAAAATAAGAAAACTGAAAAGAATTGTTACGAATTTTTATTGGATTCTGGTAGAAAGAAGCCTTAAATTAAACACTATCGGAAAATACATAATAAATGTCTTTTGTTTGTGTTAATTGGTTACAAAACAATAGCTAGCTTTAGCTAAAAATAGACAGTATATTGCAAAAGTACAAAAACTTATACAAAGTAATGATCAAATTATTGTTCTTCGGTAGTTCTTCTTGATGTCGCTGTAGTCTAGTAGATAGTTTGTTGGCTTATTAGACGAAAGGCCAGGGTTCGAATCCCCGGTCAGACATCAAAAACGTAATATTTCTTGCGGCGGCTTCTTCTCAGCAGATTTCTGGCAAAAACTCTGAGAATAAATAAAATTGCCATGGAAAGTTGCTTAAACGCTGTCGTTCGGAGTCGACTTTAAACTGTAGGTCCCGCCACTCATGTATAAAAATTAACACACACAACCTAAGTTGTGAGAAGCTAGGCCGTAATCCTGACTGAAGGGTTGTAATGGCCAATTATGTATGTATGTATATGTACACTCGATTCGGATTTAACTAGCGACGATAAAAACCAAAAACTTTAACACAGTCTATGTTAAGTTAACAGAGCAATGTTAAGTGTTTAGCAGAAGTTACAGAAAATAGTCGTATAGGAAATCGAAGTATGAAATATTTATCCTAACACTTTAAAATTATATTCCACATGGTAGTGCGTTGGCTTATCAAACTCAAGCTCGTGGTTCAAATCCCAACTCAAAAACGGCGATAACCTCTCAGCAGTCTTGTGGCTTGTCAAAAATCTATCGTTCGGAGTAAATTTTAAATTGATGTTTCAAGCACTCTTGGATAAAAATTAAAGACTTAAAATATGTGGTGTGAGAAGCTGGGGAATAAGCCTGACTAAGAGGGTATAATGATCGGTTAAGTCACTAAGTATTTCGTAGTTAAGAAGAGAGATAAGAGAGAGTTAACAGTAGCAAATTAAATTCTCTTTTAAGTGACAGACATTTCTGTAGTATGCGCATGGTTTAGAACCAGTTAGTGAAACACGAGCCAGAGTGTCCATTTTCGGAGTTAAATCCATAAAAAATTCTGACATGTTTACAACGCGAAATAACGCCCTCAATTTAACTTAACGGGAGCCTGACACTCGAGCACTTAGCTGCTGCGAAATTTCCTGGAAACAACAATAACATCGGCTATGTAAGTGAAACAAGATACTTGTTCTTCTATGTTGCGAAAGAAGATTTGGCTACATAGGAACGACCTGTGAAAAATAATCAGTCTTTCGATTTGCTTTGCATTTGTACTCGGTAAGAACATTTGTTCAGAATTCTAATCGCTATACAATATGTAGATTCGCTGGCAAGGGAAACGAATAATACGCGTATGTATTGAAATTTACAAAAATTGGGGTGTTTAATGATTCAGATTCCGCTAGGAATACTTTGATATGTACCGCTTTGAACTCAGCTGATGTAAAAGGTTAAAAGCGACTACAACTAGAATGAGATTCTAATCGCAAGATTGCATTATTTTTTTTCTCGAAATGTACTCCTACAACAAATTACGCTATTATCCCTAAAGTAACTGTTTCTTTAATCTGAGATGGTAGTCTAGTGGGTACTGTGTTGGCTTATTAGACGTGCGGCCACTGTTCAAATCCCAGGTCAGACATGTCTACCAATATGAATAATACTGAAACAAAAAACATATTTCTTCGCAACTTCCTCTCAGCAAATTTCTGGCAAAAACTCTGAGAGGAAATAAAATTGCCATGAAAAGTCTTTAAAAAATGTAACGTTCGGAGTCGACTTTTTAAACTGTAGGTCCCGTCACTCATGTATAAAATTAATACGCACAACATAAGTTTTGTGAGAAGCTTGGTCGTAATTCTCACTCATGGGTTATAATGAGCAATTATGTATAACAGTATGTGTAGCTAGGCGGAATGAAGTTATTTTTAAAGCATAATTTCAGGTTGAATTTAGGAATTAATTGTATGCACTATATGAAGTAATTATAGCCGACTGTTGCATTAGTGCCCGGAATATAAATATCATTTGGTACGACTTTCTCTAATTTACTGTTATTTATTAAAAAAAAAAGGTTTACATAATATTTCTTTAATAAATTATTTTCTTTGTTGCCTAAAAGTATGCAAATTTTTTGGAATATATTATAATTTTTTTAAATTTTTTTACATATCCTTACACTACATTTAAATATGCTATGCTACTTAAAACAGAAAAACCCAGTATAATTATTGATTTTTATGGTAAAATACATGTGAATACAGTGCCATAAATAATTACATTACTTTGGCTTTAAGCGTTATTAATGTAATTTATATATCGTATGAATGAAGCAATAAAAAATAAATTTACATATAATTTATGGTGAAAATATTGTCATAATAAATAGTATGCAAAAAAAAAACAAAAAAGGTAAACAAGAGAGGAGAGAGAATATAAAAAAAAAAACGAAAACTATAATAAATATCAACACTTCATTTAAGACAATAAATAATTTATAATATTTTTTTTCTCTCATAATTTTATATGTATGTATGTATGTATGGTATTGTACATGTATTGAAATCAAACGACAATGGTTATACAAATACAAATAAAATATTTTTTGTTGTTGTAATAATAAACAGGATATTGTACAAAAATGTTCCTTAGTTGGTAGAGAAGGTTCTTATTTTTATTTAATATTGTTGTTGTTGTTGTTTTTCTTTTCGAAACATACTTTTAGGCAGTACACATTTACCCTTCTAGGAATCATAAGAGAAAAACAGGACCAATTGGGTAATGTGGATGCTATAAAAATGCAGAAAAAAGAGAAAAAAAAGTTGTGTAACTATGTATGATAATATTGCTAGGGGTTATTTACAAACCGATATTTTCACTCTTTAGCTTAACCAACACTAAAAGCCTAAAAGTATACACATTGGCAAGCATATGCATACAGGCTGGTTTTTTAGTGTAAACAATACCTAGGCTCAGCACAATACCATTACACACATAGTATATGTATGTACATATACGTATATCATAACACCTTAAACTTGGCTAAAAGCAAAACAGAAAATAACACAACTCTGGGCTGACAGAAAAAGAATTCATAAAATTAAAGAAATACCCAGGGAAATAGCACAGGAGTAAAAATATATTTTATATACACCATGCATACATACATACATATAGATTTACTTATTGATTTCCAAAAGAAAATTTAAAGTACACTTTAAAAGCTTTAAATAATGTCTGTACGGCATAACAAACTTTTAACTCGTGAAATACTTATGACTTCAAACATAAAGAAAAACTTTTACTTTCTTTGTAATATTTTACATTCTCATAAACGTGTATCCTTGGTATAGATATCTTTTTTTTTTATCAAGAAAATGGATCTTATTTCGCGATGTAATATTCGAATTTAAGACAAAGAATTCATTTTTTTAAAAGAATTATTTTTGAAGGTCTTTGTATAAGAATTTGCACAAACCTTAGAATTCTTGTCGTGTGCCATAATCAAATTGAATTTATTTTTCTAAAATTGTTAATTTAAATTAATTTAATTTTTATTGTGCACGCAAGAAGCTTCTAACAGCTGTAATTCTCATTGAGTTCTACGTTGTTTGCAGTGTTATGTTGACCGTTCAGATGAACTTCTCTAGATTGTCTGCGAGGGAAGTGGTACATAATCATTACATTGTCTATTATCAGTATTTGCCTGACCACAAAGTTCCATTCCATTTGATCGTTGCTTCACTACTGTCCAACAAATCTATCTTAATTTAAAAATTTAGCATATTTTGGTGACATATCGCTCACAAAGCAATATAAATACACTCACACACTTAGTTGAGCATAACAACCCATCATGTCTGAAATGCCATTTAGTTTTTCACACCCTTTATGTTAGTTTTATAGAAAAGCGGCAGACCTACAATTTTAAATTTGACTTCGAACGACAGATTTTTGAGAACCTCTCTCATGGCAATTTTATTTACTCTTCAAGTTCTTTGCCAGAAATCTGCTGAGAAGAAGTCGCTGAAGAAATATTTTTTGTTGGAATTTGTCTGAATTGGGGTTTGAACTTGGTCTTTTGTTTAATATGCCACACACTAGCTACTAAGCTACAATAAGCAATATAATTAAGTTTTCCAACCACGCAAACCAGTCGCAAACTATGTAAGGTAATGGTTTATCTCCCCACAACTTTTTAGTTTATAGATTTACTCTCTTCCCACTATTCTTTACCATTCGCGAAGAGATTCTTTATTTTGATATGCACAATCATATTTCATATATTTCAGGCTTTCTTTAACAATATGCTGTAATTTCTCTTTTAACCATACCTATAAGGTTTGTTCCTGCTACAACACTAACCGCCTCTAAAGATAAGGTACACTACATATTCTGCTAAAAAAAAAAATTAAAAAAAACTGGTGAAGTATACATTGCGCCTGAATTAGTTATTCTCGTGACTAATAGCCTCTTACTCTGATTAGGTCTTCATACAGTTGACAGGCCGTCTGCGATAGCTGGCTTATAATATTAAAAAAGATTCAAAAGGATTCGTAAAGCCTTCTAGCAATTATGCAAGCTATTTAAAAAGGATTTTATTTACGAACTCATTTTAAATAATTCAGGAAAGTGCTAAATAAGGTAGGGCAAGGACTATTATATAACCACTGCCATATACATACATATACACGTGTATTCTATTTTTAATTGGCAGGCTCGCAGCATTTAGTGTTCCTTATATGTTTATCGAAGTAGCCGTAGTCTAATAGGTGGTGTATTGGCTTCTTAGACGGGAGGCCATAGTTCAAACCCCTGCTGTGACATTTCAATCAAAACTAATAACGAAAAAATAATTCTTCGGCGACTTTCTTTCAGCAGATTTCTGATAAAAAATCTCGGATTAAATAAAAATTGTCATGTACAGATTCTAAAAAAAAAAATCCGTCGTTCGGAGTCGACATTATATCATTGTCTCGGGGATAAAGTAATACACATAACGTAACTGGTTTGAGAAAATAGGTCGTAAACCCTGACTGACGGGTTGTAACGACCGATTATGTATGTTGTATGTATGTTTGAATGAATGTATGTATGTATGTATGTATGTATGATTGTATGTATGCATGTATTGTCATGTATGTATGTATGTATTATGTATGTATATATATTGTGATGTATGTATGTATGTATATATGTATGTATGTGAAGGATGTATGGATGTAATAAATATATTGTTACGTTTTTACCTTTTAAAAATATTTGAAATATGAGTTCGTAATTGCAAAAAAAAAAAATAAAAATAAATTTTGTGTTTAATTTTAATTAAATTCTTTATTATTCGCACAATTTCATGTGCCACTATACACAATTGGTTCTGACAACAACAATTGCTTTATTTTGTTATTCCTCTGTTTACGCCGTTTGAGATAAACAATAACAATTACGACACAATTGTTCTGTAGATCAGAGATCGTCAAACCACGATTGCTTACTTCACATGCAACGCGTCTTCACACAAGACTGACTGAATTTCTACTTCGACTTTGCATGCTTTGCTTTGCCTTTTATAT
>QOCX01007212.1:0-10396 GCA_005959815.1 Sarcophaga bullata
GAAGAATAGAGTGCGTTGAATGGATGGCTTGACTGTCAGACAGGATTGAATGATCCTTTTGTCCAGTTAGATGTCGCTAAATTTGTTATAAGGTCCCGGCACCATGATAAGTACAAAATTCAAACTGCCCAAAATAAGATACAATGGGAGCAGGACATGAACTCAATTGCTGGAGAATGCCCATGATGCTCGACAAGTTTGAATTATACGCTACCAATTATGAACAGGCAAAAATCCATTATTTTGCCGCCGCAATTTAAGAAATAATGAGGAAGAATAGTGCCTATTAAGTCTCATACAAGGGGTTATCCTTACAGACGTTTACGGGAATACCGAGTTTCTTCAGGACAACGCTTTTGAGCGAGACATTGTAGGAAAACTCCATACAGGCGAATAGCTTTCCAAAATAAATCATGAGGTATTTTGGTATTTTATTCTACACTGCATTATCATTAATAATGAAATCGTATCTGAACAACGGAATTGTGTTGAGAATTTGCTTAATTTTCTGTTTTCAATTGTTCAATAAATTTCCATTTAAATTTAGGTCGTTATGAGTATACCATTTCGTTAAATTAAAGCATGAGGTATTTGATATTCTTTACCACACTGCATTATCATTAATTTTACAACTGCATCTGAACATAGAATTTCATAGAGAATTTTCCTAATTTTCTGTTTTCAATTTTGTACAATAAATTTCTATTTAAGGTATTCACTCTTCTCCTCCGAAAATAAACGCATACGTTATACGGGAGTTCATATTAACAGTTAGAATATATCAATTTCCCTTTATATTGTGCTCTATTACATAACCTGGCAAATGGCAAATAAACAAAAATCATAACCTTTTTGTCTATTCCCCTTTTATATTTCAAATGTAGGGAAATCATGAAGCAATTTCAAATGACATGTGCCGTATTTAAATATGCACAGCAACAGAAATAATATTTTCAATGCTTTCCTCGGAGAATTTTTCATTTTTTTTTCTTTTTTATTTTTTTCGTTCATACCCCTTATAATCGGGTTGAATTGTTAACAAACAGAAATTATTTTCCACGTAACGCTCACGTTTTTCACACACGCATTCGAAAGGAACAGGATTTTTGACACAAATTCATATGGTGTTGCCACCAACACCAACAGATAAATCGCACAATTTTCTTTGCAGCTTTCACAAACATTTTCTAAGTTTCTCTTTTTTATTTTTTTATTGTGAAAAAAGTGAAAAAAAAGAAGAGGGAAAAAGAAACATGGCATAACGGTTGCTGTTGTTGGCAAATGCCACCATGTTGCCTATCTTGTTTGGTTTTGGCACAGTTGAACGATTTCTAATGAAAAATTTTCACAAAATTCCTTGTAAAATCTACAAATCGTAAGCAATTTTAATGAAATTTCTAGAAAGGAAGGCTCTAAGTGTATGCTATAATTAAGCAAAAATTCGTTTAGGTAGGATTAATTTTATAAAAGTGCCAGGAATGTCCTTTTTTTGGAGGTGAGAAAAAAAATTTTTTGAAAAATTTTTTCTTAAATTTTCAATAACGTTTCACTGTACATTGCAAGGTTTTTTTTCCGCTTTTCTATTCAAAATACTCATATGAGTTGTGAATGCCATAAAACTGATGGGGGTTTATTGTCATTTGTTTTTATTATTTTTTTCATGATTCCCCCTCTTATATCACCTGTGTCAATAAGAAATATCAAACACCAGCCATTGCATTCGAATGAAAAGTTTCAAAGATATTCACCCTCCCCCTAACTTCTGCATCATTCTTGTCGTTAAAGTATTTGCACTTACATTGAGGTTAAAACCTGTAATAAATATCCAAAATAAAACAGAAAAAACAACAATAACTGTGTGGTGAAACGTAATGGAATAAAAAGATACAAAACAAAAAAATACCTGAACTCTAACACGCAGTCATAAAGTAATGCAATGCAATGGCAAAAAATAAATGAAAATTTTATAGCAGACTTTAGGATTAAAAGAAGCAAATCAAATGCAAGAATCGCTGTCTTAAGTCAACATTACGCAGATTTTTTCGCGTTGCAAATTTATTATTGACAACATTGCGTACGTTGCATGTTAGAACTGAAAAATGAAGGAGGGATTTTTTACAAAATTGAGAGTCTTTATTCTGGCACATTCCAAGCATTATGGCTATAGGAGTAGGATACAAGGAGTGGTAGCTTTATTAAGTCAAAGCTTACTCATATGCGTACAGTAGCCCACCTGATGCCACATAAAGTGATACGCCACGTCTAATTAAAAAGTCCAGATTAATCGAATCTTGAAAATCAGCATAAGGGCTTTCCTTTTAAACCATAGTTCCCTTCAGATCAAGTTGAAAAACTTAAGGAATTAATATCAATTCGATACAATTAAGGAATTTAATTATCAATTCGATATCAAGTAACGTCAAGAAGTCACTCAGAAAAGTGTCAACCAAATGACAGAAGTTTACTTCGAGCAACAGGCGGAATTTGAAAAGCTTAGAAGCGTTTGCAGAGATACCGAAGTTCAGAGGGTTGTCTTCTATCCTTAGAACTCAAGTGTTAATCCCCCCAACAAAACTGCAATAGGTGCAGTATGGGGTAGGTTGTCTCTCCGGCAACATATTGACTTCTTACCCACAGTACTCCTAACTTTTCTGAAGCGATACTAGCAACATATTGACTCCTTGCCAAAAGTACTCCGAACTTTTCTGACGCCAAACTAATTGAAATCAAGTAGCATTTAAATTTGGCTGTATTCCTGCTTGGCTGCATGTGAAGCATATTAAATTTAAAGTTTCTGCAATAAAATTAATGGATAATGACCATTCGGATTACAAGGAAAACGAAGATCACAGCTTTAAGGCAAAACCTTGCTAGTCCAAGTACATACTGTATCAGCAGCTCTAATACCGGACATGATTACAAATATAGAATGAGGACCAGATCGTCATTGGCTTCATCAAATTCATCAACAAACCTATAGAAAAGGTCTGCGATTGGCAAACATTGTCTAGATGCTAGTCTTGCCTGGAATTCCATGGAATGCTGATGAAATCAGCACTGAGAGCACTAATCGTGGAATACATACATAATTGGTCATTACAACCCTTTAGCCAGGATTACAACTTAGTTTCTAACACCACTTACGTTGTGGCCTGCAACTACAGTGTAAAGTCGATTCCGAACGACAGATTCTTTGAGCAATTTTTTTATGGCAATTTTTATTTTTATTCGCAGATTTTTTTCCAGAAATCTGCTGAGAAGAGGTGGCCAAAGAAATATATTTTCTGGCCTGGGGTTTGGACCATGGCCTCATGTCGAATAAGCCAACGCACTACCTACTAGAGTAGGGCGACTTCTTCTATCCTTACTGGATTTAATTGGAAATGAAAGGCATCAATCAAGTACTTAAACTGGATTGGAGGGGCATCTTTGTGTCTACTCTCTGGTATTTATTCTCTGGCCTCTGTATGCTTTCAGAAAGTCTTCGTTCAATTGCTAATGCCCTCTGTAAAATTTATACGTCAGTCGAGGAAGAAAAATGTAAAGCTCTCTATACGAGTATATGATCATGTCTGTTCGCACTTTGACTCATTTGACTTACTCCTACTCGTTGAATTGTTGAGCTCATTGCTCAACAAATATCAACTGAAAACACCAAAGATTAACTTTCCTAGAGAGGCCTTAAACATAAGCCATACATCTTGTACTTTTTATAATCATCGAGGAAAACTGCAAAAAAAGGCGTTCAACACAAATATTAAAGTCACACGCTATGTGTACAGTGCACGCCAAATGCTATGAAATGCTTATTTTTTACTGCACAAATGCATCTTTTTAAAGCGATTTAATTCAGGGAAACTGTGTGTTTTAATTTATAACACGCACCCACGCACACAGTCACATATAAGTTTCCCTTTCCCTTATGTGGCCATAAACATGCTTTTCTGCACGCGTTTTTCTTTTTTTTTTTTCCCCAGGCATCATGTGTAAATTTTATTGTCATGAAGTCAGTTTAGTTTCAGCATCTTAATGTAATTTCAAATAAGTATTGCTCTCCTGTACACTCTCTCTCTCTCTCTCTCTCTAACTCTAGCTTTCTCTTTTAGTTTCCTTAGCAATTTTACAGTTATTTTATCCTTTTTTTTTTGCTTTGTCTGTTTCCTTTTACTGCTTTACACTCAACTAACTTATGTTGTAAGACTGACTTCTTTAAACATGCAACCAAGAACGCCAGTGTTCTCTCACTCTCTCTCTCTCTCTCTCTCTCTCTCTCTCGCTGCCGTTTAAACTTTTTCAAAACGTATGCGCTTTAATACCCAGGGGCACAATATCAGCTTTTTTTACTTTCAACAAATGTACACGCATGCTGACACATACACACAGGCACATAAATGCATGCACTTATACACACACTTATACACTCAAACAGGTTACAGGAAAAATACTTTCTTAGTTGTGATTATAAAACAGTGAGAGTGTGAGAGCGAACACTGAAGCAGGTGATATTTTTATACAATCAAACAATCAGACATACACAGAACAACAACAACAACAACAACAACAACAACAACAGCAATTACAACATTCACTTGCTATTTTCAAAAAGTTAAATTGAAGTTTTAGTTTTTGTTGTTATTGTTATTGTTTCTGTTTCTGTTTCCCTTTCTTGCTTTGTTTTTTGTTTTAATTTTTTTACAGTAGTCCTTAGCACACACGTTATATCATTTACTTTTTAGTTTAAATGGAATGCATTCCATGCACAGTCGGCTAAAGTGTTGAAAATGATAAACAAGATTCAAGGAAATTAAAAATTAGACTAACAAAGGGTTGCAAAGGGTAGAAAAAAGATATTGTGGTTAAAGGGGGGGTCACACTTTAAGTGTAAACTATTTGGTATACTTGTGGACCCTTGCGATAACTCTGTGTCAATCAAATGGGGCTTGCTGCTCATGTGGGTTCACGTACTTACTAATTGGTCATTACAACCCTTTAGTGAGGATTAAAACCAGGCTTCTAACAGCACCCAAGTTGTGTGTCTTAATTTTATACATGAACGGCAGGACATACTGTTTAAGGACGACTCTGAACGGCACGGGTTTTGAGAAAATTTTTATGGCAATTTTATTTAATGGCAGAGTTTTATTTTCAGAAATATTCGTTCGTATTTCGTTGGAGATGTTTAAGCTAGGGATAGAACAGCGGCCTCACGTCTAATAAGCCAACACTCTCTTTACTAAGATACGACGACAGACAGTGGGTCTAAATGATTTAAATTTGTTTAAGAAAACAAAAATGAAGCTAACAAGGGAGGCGATGCAATGGATTAAATGTCTGAGCTGCGGTTTGTACCATGGCCTCACGTCTAATAAGCCAACACACTCTTTACTAAGCTACGGCGACTATATCCAGTGGATTCAAATGATTTAAATTTGTTTAAGAAAACAAAAATGAAGCTAACAAGGTAGGCGATGTAAAGGGTGAAATGTCTGAGCTGCGGTTTGTACCATGGCCTCACGTCTAACAAGCGAACCTACCTACAAAACTGCAGCGACTTCATACAGTGAGTTGAAATGAATAAAATTTTAGGAAAACAAGAATTAGACTAACAAAGGAAGGCAAGGTAAAGAACGAGATGTCTAGGGGTGTTGTCTGAGCTTAGGGTTGTATCATGGCCTCACGTCTAATGAGCCAACATAATACCTACTAGACTTCAGCGACTACATGCAGTGAGTTCAAATGGTTAAAATTTTAGGCGTGGATATAGGGTTCTGCATTAGTCAACTCCATTAATCGATTCTCGCGGCTGTTTTATGGCAATCAAAAGGAGGGTTTCCGGTCACGGGATCATACCGGGTAATTGTGTAACTAATGAACTAGACAAAGCAGTAACCCTCCTAATGGATGCCAATTGACTAATATTTCAATAAGCCTCTCTGTACACTAGACAGGAGTATTTATTGGATGCTGACACATGTTGTTTTAAGAAAGAATCTTTATTAACCGACTCCCTTGGCCTAAATTGGAAAAGAAACAAATGAATCAACTGCTTAAATTCGATCATATGGACATCTACGGGACTGTAAATAGGTTATTCATTGTATATCGTTCGGTCTCTTTCTCATAAACGAAAGCTCACATTTGCCGCATCTTTCTCGATATCCGTTAATAGATATCGGATCGAGCAGTATATTCCATAAACTATGTGACTTCTTGCTTTAACCAACCACCGTAGAATAAATTTGATTTGGACGTTTGCCCCTCTGCTTGCTGCTGCCATGACATGTGCATAAGCGCTATTCGAGCAAGTGATTCTCTCTGCACATAGATTTTTAGAGGGTTTAGAGCGTTTACGTTAAAGTTCCATGGTAAAAGCCATAAAATACCTTCCCATGGCGTTTCCTGAATATAAAAAAGTAGAGCCAATATGCAGTTCGTCGACAAAAGCGATAATCTCAGGACCAGTTTTTCCATAACGCTAATAACCGACTCTAGTTTAACGCAGTAAAGCAGTCAGAACACATTTTCGAGAAACTTGCACGATTTTTCGAAATAAATCATCTTTTCGGATGATGCTCGAAGGAAAATTACCATATTTGAGGCTCAGAAATCCACACATGGGATCTTACAGAAGCCAATGCACGCATTATGAGTGACTGTTTGGTGCGTTTTATAGAGCGGAGGCATCATTGGCTCATATTTCTTTGAAAATGAGGACGGTGCAAGCTTTACAGTCAATGGAGACACCTACGGCACTATGATAACAGATTTCTTTGTACCCACACTTCATGGTATTGATGTGAACGATGTTTGGTTTCAACAGGACGATGCATCTTGCCACAAAACTCATGCCACAGTCGATTTATTGCATCAAACGTTGGATGGCCTTTCAATAAGACGAAATGATGATGTCAATTGGCAGCCAAGAAGCTGTGATTTGACACTGTTGGACCATTTTCTGTGGGACAGCGTTAAGGAAAAGTGTTATACCGACAAACCAGAGACAATTGAGTATTTGAAGGTCAACATACGTGATGCCATTGACGAGATACGACCCCATACACTCGAAAAAGTGCACGATAAGTGGTGCGATGGAATGAGGTACTGTGAGGCCAGCTACGACAGCCATATGATTGGAATAATCTTCCATTTCTAATCGCAACAATTGTACTTCACAACAAAGGAATAAATTTGACAAAATTTCCAATCGTTTTTGTTTGATTGCATTTTGAAATTTAAGCTTTAAAATCACCCAACTTTCATAAAATTTCTCTCACAACCCACTTGCCATTTTAATAAATAATTCATTGCCCATTTAACCACGGTTCTAATGCTCTCTTATGTGTTCATAAATATACGTGAGTATTGAAATTTTAAATGCAAATGCATGTTCTGTCTCCGTCTCCGTCTGCGTCTCTATCTGTATATGTACGTTCCACTGAATGCATGAATGTGAATGTGCATAGGCGAGTATATTTGTTTGTATTACGATTGCATGTGTGTGTGTGTGTGTGTGAGTTAAAGTTTATGTGTAATTTTCTCAAAGTTTTAAGTGCATATACCTGAGTTTCTCTATGTAAATAAACGTTTGATTCTCTAAGTACATGTGTGTGTATAGGTTAGCATAAGTGAGTGTTTCTGTTTCAGACCGAGAAAGTTAGACGGAAACATGAACGGAGGGAACACAAAGAGCAAGAATAAGAGTATGAATATTATTGTTGTTGTTGTTGTTGTTGTTGTTGTTGTTATTATTATGAATTATTGTTTGTGGCTACAATTAGAAAGTTGTTACAAAATTTTGTGTAAGAAAAACGCAAATAAAATGGCGGCGTATTTAAATTCATATTGAGAATCACATCACCAGCATCATCACCGTCACCGGCAACACCAATGCCATTACCACACTGTTGCCATTATAATATAACGGTTATGGTAACCATTTTTATTTTCTTTTACCATCAAATCGTTAACAGCGAAAAACAAAAGTCTTACTTGGAACAGCGTGATAGAGAGCAAGAGAGTGAACGAGCGAGATAGAGAGAAAGAGAGAAATGCAAAACCACAATAATAAAAAGCGAAAACAAGCAAGCATATGTGTGTGAGAGGGGAAGCATTTTATTTAACGGGTGGTGCCTGTTACATTTACTATTGCTGCGATGTTTCCTGTTGCGGTTCAAGTTTTTTTTTCGTTTTATTTTCGTTTTTTTGTAAAAGTTTACGGTAATTAAAATAAATTCACTGCCACACACACATATATACACAAACACACAACTATATGCATGCATGGCTTCATGCATGAGAAGTTCGTGTAAATGTTTATGATGTAACCACCCACGTAGGTTTGTGTGTTCCATACAAAATTTATCTATTTGAGCATAAAATTTTGTACGTACCGGTCTTTGGTGTGGCAATTAAATGAAATTTTTCAATATTTTTGGCATAATTTTCCACTTCAGTTCATTGGGAAAAGTTTGTGATTTTCTAAACAGAAACCAAAACAAGGTAACAACGTATCGCAAGAGATAAAGGATTGAGTAAATGGAGAATCTAAAAGGCCATACAGTTCTTAAGATATTTCAATGGATTTCCTATTGTTTTAGTCTCCCGAAGATTTTTACAATTTTTAGGCTTTTTTCGTCCTTCCTTGTCTTGTTTCGGTTTCATTATTGGTTAGGAATTGCTCCATCATCTTAGGTTATAGTGATAGCCAGCAATAAATCTTTAGAAAAGTACAGGCTAGTGAGTTGGTTATTAATTTCTTGAAATTTGGTGCAAGCTGTGTATATAAAACTGACATTCTCAACAATTGAGCGCATATGCTCATTATGGCATATTTTGCATTTGGATTTGCACTTCCATTTATACGTAGTGCCAAGAATATCCTTTCGCTTAGAGAAAGTGTGCCAAATAATCCGAATTTGTTGATTTCACAACATTCTCCGCAAATGAGCCTAACTTATGGCTCATTATAGCATATTTTGCATTTGGATTTGTACTTCCATTTATACGTACACTCCAGACTATCTTTTTGGTTAGATAAAGTGGGGCAGATAATCCGAATTTGTTGATTTCACGACATTCTCAGCAATTGAGCCTAAATTATGGCTCATTATGGCATACTTTGCATTTGGATTTTTACTTCCATTTATACGCACTGCCAAGAATAACTTTTCGATTAGAGATAGTGTGGCAGATAATCCGAATTTTTGGATTTCACGACACTCTCAGCAAATGAGCCCAACTTATGGCTCATTATGGCATATTTTGCATTTGAATTTGCAGTTTTCATTTATACTTACTGTCCAGAATATCCTTTCGATTAGAGAAAGTGTGTTCAGATAATCCATATTTGTTGATTGCACGAGATTCCCAGCAACTGAGCAATTGAGATCTTATGGCTCATTATGGCATATTTTGCTCTTTTATTTGTACTTCCATTTATGCGCACTGCCAAGAATATCCTTTCGGTTAGAGAAAGTGTGTAATCTAAATCTGTTGATTTCAAGACATTCTCAACAATTGAGCAATTGAGATCTTATGGCCCATCATGGCATATTTTGCATTTGGAATCAGACTTCCATTTGTACGTAGTGCCAAGAATATCCTTTCGGTTAGAGAAGTAATCCAAATTTATTGATTTCACGGTATTTTCAACAATTGAGCCTAACTTTTGGCTCATTATGGCATATTTTGCATTTGGATTTGTACTTCCATTCATACGAACTGCCAAGAATATGTTTGCGGTTTGAGAAAGTGAGCCAGATAATTCAAATCTGTTGATTTCTAGACATTCTCAACAATTGAGCCTAACTTATGGCTCATTATGTCTCATTTTGCACTTCAATTTGTATTTCCATTTATAAACACTGCAAAGAATATCCTTCCTGTTAGATAAAGTCTGGCAGATAATCCAAATTTGTTGATTCCACGACATTCTGAGAAATTGAGTAATTGAACCCATCTTATGGCTCATTATGGCATATTTTGCATATGGATTTGCACTCTGCCGTTCGGTGGTCCCCTCTGTCTGAAGGTTTGTAATAATAATAATAATAATAATAATATGTCTGTACAGCACAATATAGTTTGCTTGGGTTGTACTTTGCTTTTGTGTGTTATATTGAGCAATGGCTCAATAAACCATAAAAACTTTAATTAGCAAATGCGCTTCACTTGACATCAATTTTCGATTTATTTATTCAATTCCAATTCCATTCAATTCAATTCAAAATATTTCAATGACGAAAAACTTTTGCTTTTCTTTTCAAGTAGTTTTGTTTGTTTGCGGTGCCTCTTGCAGCAGCAATGAAAGTGTGTGGCATTTGAAAAATGTTGAAGGAGAAAGTGACTCACACTGTATATATACACAGGCTTTTAAGCAAATCACATTAATTTGTTA
>QOCX01007213.1:0-10395 GCA_005959815.1 Sarcophaga bullata
TGACGTTAAATGATAATGATGATGATGATGCCAATGATTATCATTTTTAGAGACACTCGCTCACTAGGAGTGTGGTTATCTGGCTCATACAATGAAAAAAAAGGCAAATAATATCGCTTTAGTGTCTATATTGTCTTGTTCTTTTGATTTCGATTTTAATTTAATGGTTACGTTATATTTTAAACGTTTTTTCTTTTATTTTTGATTTAAAATTCTCCAATTTGCCACAAAGCTTTCACCATAGCCGAGTAATAACTAATGTTAGCTGAACTAATAATGAAAAATCATGTGCTTTTTTTGTAACAATATTACTAACCGAAATAACTAATCGCATCCAAAGAGAGGTTTATCAAAAACTCTTAAGAGGCAATGTGTTCTGAAAGGGATGTCACATTATAATCCCGAGTTAGAAAGATCTGAAGATCTCATATAAGGATTCATAGGACCTACTTGATAGCCAAATCTGAGATTTATGGTACATCGTTTATAAAAATCTTTCTCATTTATTTAAGCTACTATACACAACCGTTTAGGTCCATAGTCTGGTCCAGTATAATCCTATTTTAGCTGAGTTCTGCCACCGTAATTTTAATACCTCTTTCAGTACGATTAATTGTGAGCTCTTTCGTGAAGTATTTCTTTTCTTATTCTTTATATGGTCTATTCACCGCAATTGTAATACTTTCATACCGCCGTAGCGAGACTTTCCATTGGCGCAGATATTCCCATATAACCTGTGAAGTATTTTTCGCTGAAAACATAACATGAACAGCTTCATCTGCCAGTGTTTCAAATCACTTCAAAATTGTAAATTATGCTCGAAAGAGATCCAATTGCCGCTTAAGTATCAGCCAGAATATTCCGAAACACACTACAGCAGTATGGTAGATAGCATATGGACTATGTACGCTATAATACCTCGTCCTTAAGTTTAGAATCGTTTACATAGACTTCCACCAGATCGTTAGACGATCAGTCATGCTTAGTGTAAAATCCCCGATTCAGTTTTCAGTTTTTTTTTAAGCTTGGCATTCTTAGATAGAATAGAGTAATGCCCAGAGGAAAGCTAACAGAACAGGGAAGCAAATATCTATGGAGCACTTGTGCGGCTTGTTGTTTCCCAAGCTATTTGTTTACACAATACCTTGAACATGAGGATAATGTACGCCGATTCACTACAAATTCCTCATCCTTCACTAATCTCTGCAATTTTTAGATAAAAACCTTGACAAAACAGGGCCTTCCCTTGCAGTTTCTGTTTCTGATCTCCTTCGGGATCTTCTAATTATGATTCGTACTTAAATTTTGCATTGTAGTTGTACTGTCTATATTTTTCACCAATTTTAACCCTTTTAAGCAAATGAAAACGTTTCGCAAACGGCGTATATCACTTTTATCCTCGAACATCAAGAATTGATGAGTTCATGGATTTCTACCACAATTTCATTATCTTCTTCAATGTTTTACATGAGCCCAGTAAGGTTGTGGTTGGGGAAATAAACAATTTAATTACATCCCCACTTATCGTTTGTTGCCTTGTTGCATACCTTGGCTGTCTCTTTAGGGAATTTGATAAACCTTTCTCTGCGCAAAAATTTGTTCAAAAACTTATTGAATTGACCCAACAAATACAAAAAACAACACCAAATTATTATTGTTTTTTGCTTCTTCTTTTTTCATTTCTTTACCTTTTTCCCCCCAAAAAAATAATAATAATAAAAACACAACAACAACAAAATCTATAATAAAATTAAAAACACTATGCACCATACACTGGCCTATGCTTGTACAAAACAAATAATCACAACAACAACAACAACAAACAATTGGCAAAAACAACTCCAAACAGGGTCTATCAAGACAAACATCATTGGTTGAGGATCGTTTGGAGTCATCGGATGACGATGATTATCACGATGAACGCACAGGTATGTTATCAGCTTCCTATGATCAGATTCATAGATTAGCACTTCCACCCGAACACCACCACCACCACCACCACCACCACGAATTGTCATCAACACCACCACCAATGACACAGCTAAGCATGCTCATCCCCCAAACAACACCAACACCGACACACCGTTTACGTCCCGTTTCTATGCACGCATGGATCACAAGTAGTTGTAAAGCTTTACATAACAGTTACACTAGTAGTAGCAATAGTTCAACAAGTCACAGCAATACACACAGCCACAGCCACAGTTACAATAACACAGAATCCTCAGATGAAAACCATCATACAACGACTGCAACAGCGAAATCCATTAATCATACCAGTACCCAGACCCATTCACCTTCCGATCAGGAGCAAAAAGAAGAAGAACATGATTTAAAACATTCATCCCCACGTCAAGTTATTCGCCGTCATCAGCCTGATTTAGTTAAGGATCTACAGAGAGGCCAAACAATAGAGGTTGGCGGCGACAAGAGCTCAGATATTTTGTCACAAGATCGCCGCACAAGATTTCGCAGTTTCTTTAGATGGCGTAGTTTAAAGTCGCGCCTTATGCCCACGCGTAATTGTCAATCTTTACAACCGCAGGCCTTAAGTCATATAAACCTTAAAATGAACACGCCCCCACCAACTCCCTTGCCGGTCAGGGTTAAAAGCTCACAAGTGACCCATTTACAACGGCCCAATCCCATTATAATTGTGGAAAATTACGATCATCGCAATGTGAAACAAATGCGCACACAAATTCTCTTGCATCCACAAAGTACTCAGGCCACTTGGGGCCAAATAGTTAATGCCGAAGAAACCGTGCCACAAGCCAAATTGCCAGCTAGTGATACCTTGTCCGCGACTTCTCCTCCAACAACTTTTCAACGTAAATGGCGTTTATGGAAATCGGGACATAATAAGACCACCACCACTGAGGCATTGCCTACGGCTGGCAATCGTAGTAGTTGCAGCTCTAGTGATAACTGTCATGCTGCTGGTTTCTGTGGCCCTTCCTCTTCCTCTTTACGTTCTAAAAACAAATGTAAAACATCCTCTAGTCTTACCAACGCAACAGCAACAGCAACAACAACAAACAGTTCGAATAGCTCAAATAATTGTATTGCTCAATAAAAAGTACCAAAAAGTTGGTACATCAACCCACATTACATTACATTATTCCCTTTTCTGCGTAACAACACACTTTAAACACACAAATTTTGTATTTGTATTTCCCCCGTTTTGTATTATTACATTAGATTGTTTAGATTTGTTAAGTACCTGTGTTACTCTATTGCATGCATCTGGTACTATTTTGTGTAGTGTATGAAAATTATAGTATTTTTTTTAGTACCACGTTTTGTATTTCTTTTTGTATTCCAAAGCCTGTATTAAATACGATCCTTGTTCTTTACAAAACACTTTTGTTTTATTCTTCTTTGTTTTTGGTTTTGAATGTTTTATGGTACTAAAAGGTAAGTAAAAGTACTTTTTTTTTTTGAAAAATATAAATTAGTGATGGTATCTTTTGCGTAAGTTGTGTGTGATGGTAAGTTAAAAGTTACTTTAAAAACAAAGCGGAATGTAGTTCCTATTATGAGTTTTGAATAAAGCTTTCAAATTTATTTCCAAAGTTTAAAATTTCGGTTTAAACGCTGGCTAAGGACTAAGTACACTTTTTCCGAAATGTACAGGAAAGATTCGGATTTATTACTCAATTTTCTAAGGTTTAAAACGTTAGTTTCACATTTGCTACTATACCTACTATCACTAAAACATGCTTATAGTATTATTTAGACTAAAGCTTTAACCATCAGATGAAGACTTATTTGAGATTTATTTTGTGGACTCTTTGAAAAGCTTCTTCAGCTTAGAAGGCGATTAACGAATATTATGCGTCTGATACGATTTGAATTATTTAGGTACTCATACATCGGAACGTCGCCATAGTCTAGTAGGTAGTATCTCGGCTTATTAGAAGCAGGCCCGTGGTTTAACCCCATCTCAGACAGAAACACGGCGACTTCCCCTCAGCAGTTTTCTAGCAAAAACTCTGAGTGTAAAATAAAATTGTAATGAAAAGTTTCTCAAAAATCTGTCGCAACAAGTCGACCTTAAACTGTAGATCCCGATACTCATGGATATTTTTTTAGAAGACCTACTGATACCATTATGTGTGGAATACAAGAATCGTTCAAATGTTCGTTACGGATAATCTAAGTGGAACATATCCGAAATGTCCAATTATTCATGAATGTAACGCAGAAATTAGCTTGAATATGGCCGATGGCATGGGCTCTGAAGATCGCTGTGCTATGTGGCATTATTCGCATATGTCTGTGACTTAAGAAAACCCCATAAAAAAAAACGTCTAACCAGGTTAAATTGCAAGATCTCGGTTGCCAACTCATATTACGTACACTTGAGATGAACATGCCGTCAAATTGCTTGTGCAGAATGTACAATGTAGTATGAGCTGTTTGGCAAGGAAAGCCGTTCTGCTGAAGCCATAGGTCGTTGATTTTCAGATCATCCAAGTCAGACCAAAAGAATCGTTCTCAAACAAATATGGGTAGATGACAACACCAGCCCAAAATTCACAACAAACTGATACTTTTTTGACAGATGTATCTTCAACAAAATGGCCGTTATTAATTGTAAAAATTTCCTTGATGTACGAATCTATATTTTGTTTGGGTTGTAATTTTGATTTAAAAAATTTTGACTTTTTATTATGGAACCCAGAGTCAATTGAAATTGGTATTCTAAATTTTAAATTATAAAAAAAAACATCTTCATGTTTCGTGAAGGGTAAGTGCAAAACAATTTTGTTGTTTTTTATTTAATTTCTTCTTTTACTGTAAATTTGAAATAATTTAAACCGAAAAAAAAATTTAAAATAAAATACCCGCCGTTTTCTGCTCAGTACATAAAAAAAAAAAGCAAATTTTTTCTTAAAAATTTTTTTCTAAAATTTATTTTTTCTAAATGTTTTTGTAAAGAAAAACTTTTTTAATCAATTAAAGCAAATATATTTCATTCTAAGTGTTCGAACATTAAAATACAATAAATATACAAATAATATAAAATAATTATGAATAAAAGAATGAAAATTAAAAGAAAACCAATTTTTCCTATTTTCCATTTTCCCAAAAACAAAACAAAAAAAAACAAAAACAAATAAAAAAATATTACGAAATAAAATAATAACAATAATAAAACAATAAAATAAATACAAAAAAAAATATACAAAAACAAAAACAGTGCATTCAAAAACCAGCTCCCGTAGCTCTTTGCAACAGCCCATCATATAAGAACCATTTAACCCCATAGAGACAATTGCAAAACCAAAAACCAAAAACGAAAAACCCGTAAACCAAACACCGAATGAATGTATGAATGAATGAAAGTTCCACCCTAAAGAGAAAAAACCACATCTTCAAATTAAAATCTAGAAAATTAAATCAAATGATGGATATTTGTTACTGTCCAGAGGCATTATTATAGCCGAACGTAAAACCCCAAAAGAAAATAAATGTGAACAGAAAAAAAAAACTACAACAAACCATAGCCTGAAAACCCATAAAAGTCAAGTGCAAGAAAAAAAAATTAAAAGAAAATATTTAAATTAAATGGTAACGGTTATCAATTATTTTCTTTCTCTATCTCTCTCTCTCTCTCAATCTCTTCCTTCGCTCTTGGAATTCTAGACGAATTTCCAGATTTTTAAAGGCCAAAGGAAAAGAAAACCAAATAATAAAATCAATAAAATCAATTTAAATTATAAAAAAAGAAATCTAAAACAAAAATCATAATAAAATAATAAAAATTATTTAAATTTAAAAAAAAAATACCTCACATCTTAGCTGAATTGTTACAAAAAAATTTAATTAAATTAAGCTTTAAAAAAATCACAACAAAAATTAAAAAAAAAAAGAAAATCACATTTTTTTTTTGTTTTTGTGGTTTAAAAAAATTTAAAAAAAAAGAAACAAAACAAATTTTAAAAAACCATAAAGCATACTTTAAGGCTATCCCAACCGTTTCAACACTTAAGTAAGTATTAAAAATTTTTAATAAATTTTTTTTATAAAAATGCTAAAAACACTGTGCCTTAGAGAAATTCCTTCCTACAAAAAAAAATTAAACAAAACTGCTATAAAATAGAAAATTTTAGACTGCTTTTTATTGAATGTCAAACAAAATAGTAGAAATTTACCATATAAAACAACAAAATGAATTTATACTTTCTATTTTAAAAAAAAAACATAAAAAATTATTAATTTTATATAAAAAAAAACACAAATACTTTTAAGGCAGTAATTTTAAACGATTTAAAATTTTAGAAAGCCAATATGTACTATTTTTAATAGCATAGCATATATACTATTCGCAATAGTCGAAATGAAAATAGTATTCTATAGATTTTAAACAGTTCTTCAGGAGACGTATCTTTATACTGGAATTATGCTATAAACGCTTTCATTAATTTTGTTAGATTTTTTCAAAACATTTTGCTATACCATAGAACATATCCTTTTTCGAATACATCGATTTACTATTCTATAATAGCACAGCGTAGATACAATAGCACAGCAAAAAAATATATTGAGATGATTTGCTAGAACTTATGTTGATTCCTACTGGTTTTACCCTCTGTCGATTTGGAATTATGCTGAGTTAAAAGAATATGCTACTCCATAGAAAGTATGCTATTCGATCATGCTATTCCAGAAACTTTTGAAATTAAATTAATTGAGTACTATGGGAAGTTGACTGATAGTTTGTTGTATCAAAAAAACTCATGCTATCTTGTAAAAAGTATCGACTGCTTAAACTCTTAAGCTATTATATAAAGTATAAAATCGATTTGTTATAATTTAAACTCATTCCTACAGGTTTACTACACTCTCCATTTATATTTATTCTGTATTACTGTATCAATATATATCTGTATATATTTACTATTCGGTATATTTACTAAAGAACTATGCTGCTCTAGCACACCATAAATGTCATATCGATCTCAAATGCTCTTATGCTATTGTATAAAATATTAAAAGTCTACATATTCTATATACTACATGCATGAGATCGATATACCTTAGGATATTCTATGGAAAATTTATTGCCTTTATTATGGCATATGTTAAGAAATCGATTTCTATAATTATGCAAATCTCTTCAACCCATGCTATTCTATGGGACATTTATTGCTCAATTTTATTCTCCAGGAATTCAATTCCTTTTATCATTATATGCTATTTTACAGGATATTTATCACTTTTATACAATTCTCTTTTATTGCATTTACTAAATGCTATTTTTTAATATTCTAAACGAATTACTATTTTATATAAAACTGATTTAAGCATGTGCTACTCTTTAAGGCATCTATTTCTATGTATTCTTTTTGTTTTTATGCTAATAAACGGAGCATTAAATTTCCCACTAACTGTGCTATTATTACGATTTAGTTTCTGCAGAACGTTACACTATGTCTCCCTGAGATCTCTTCTTTAAGAACTCCAAACTTTTTGTTGACCTATCATTATTTCATTGAAATCATGCTATTGCGGGGAAATTAAACTTAAATTTCTTTATTGCTATGCTATTTGTTTTAATGTATTCTGTTAGATTCTTGTCATTCTATAACGAAAGATTTTCTATTTTTAATATGCTACTTCCTAAACTATTTTATTCCCTATCATTCTATTTTTTCTCACGGGTTTTACTATTTTTTTTAATAAAAGAAATTACTGCCTTAAAAATTAATACGTAATTGATTTTAATTTATTTTCTTTATGAATAACAAATATTTTTTAATTAATAAAAATTAATAACAATTTAATTTGTTTATTGCTTTCACAGTCATTTCGCTAGAAAGAAAAAAAAAAAAAAAAAAAAAAAAAAAAAAAAAAAAAAAAAAAAAAAAAAAAAAAAAAAAAAAAAAAAAAAAAAAAAAAAAAAAAAAAAAAAAAAAAAAAAAAAAAAAGGGGAGGAGAGGATTACCATTAAGAAGACTAAATTATGAGCCTATACTAGGGCAAACATACTTCCTTAAGAATTTTATTAAAAATTTCCATGTAATGAATTTAATTTCTTAATTCCATTTTTATTATTCAAAACAAAAAAAGTTTAGAAATTAAATGAAAAGCAAATAATATTTTTAAACTAAGATTTAAAATTAAAACAAAAAATATAAGTATAGCAACACAAAACAAAAAAAAAAATGAAATAAAAAACCACCCGTGATTCTTTTTAAATAAAAATGTTTTTTCTATAAATATTTTTCTAACTGTTAATTGTTAAAAATTAAAATAAAAAAATAAAATTTTATGTAGATGATAAAAAATTAAATACAAAAAAAAAATAACTAAAAATATAACAAATAAGGGGTTAAAAGCTAAACTATGCTTATTTTTAATGTCAGATACCAATGAAATCGCAACAAATTATGCAAAATAGCCCAATTAATTAATTATGACAACAACAACAACAAGTAGATTTGCTTAATAACAATATATATTTACAATATACAATAACAATAATAAAACAACTCTTTCATATTTTTAACCTAAACTTTAATTTGTTTATAAAAAATAAACGAGATAAGGAAGGAAATAAATTTTCTATTTTTACTACTGTGTACTAATAATGGAATTCAGATTCATTACTAAGTTTTTATATTATTTTGTAGCAAGTGAATTTCTGTATGCTATTCGTATTCTTTCAAAATCGATTTCCTATAGAATCACAGTATATAAAATAGCATGCAAGCTATATCATGCAATGATTTACTGTAGAATGTTAACCTACGAAATGCTATTGTACAATGCTATTCTGTAGAATATTAATGCTATCATATCGAATGCTATCAATAGAATAATATGCTATCAATACTGTCGATATTCTATTCTGTTGATAGTATTATATGCTAGTGTTCTATCAATAGTACTATCCTGTAGAATGCTATCCTATAGAACGCTACCCTACAGAATGCTATCCTATGGAATGCTATTCTATGGAATGCTATTCTATAAAATGCTATTCTATAGAATGCTTTTCTATAAAATTTTATTCCATAGATTTCTATTCTATCGAACGCTATCCTATAGAATGCTATTATACAAAATGCTACCCTGAAGAATGCTATTCTCTACAATGCTATCCTATAGAATGCTATTTTATAGAATGTTATTCAATAGAGGGTTAGTCCAAAAATATCCTGAATATACATATGTATAGAAATTGTTTCTCTCTAGCTCATGCTATTCTATAGGAGTTTTATTTTATTACCTACAATATATTCAATTTCATTCCACATGGATTCAATTCCTTTTTTCATTATTTGCTATTTTATAGCTAATTTATTGCTGCTATCCAATTCTATTTTATTCCTATTGCTATGTAATAGTATCCTAAACGAATTTTATACTTTATATTCTACTCTATTTTATTTAAGACTGATTTAGTCATGTGCTACTCTTTAAGGAATGTATTTTTTTTTATACTACTGTAAAAGTGCTATTATTTTCTATTATATACTACTTGAAATCCATTCCATTTTTATATGCCATTCCATAGGGTATTCAATTTTTATTTTGAATTATTCTAAAAGATCTCGTTGTTTTTTTCTATCATATGCTATTATATATATAATTGATAATATTACATGCTACTGTTTAATGAAACTATTTTAGTCTTATATGCTATTACATAAGGCATAAAATTCCTGTTTTCTATACATTTCTAAAAGAATAATTTGATTGATTTTACCATATGCTACTGTTTACGGAATCCATTCCATTTGTATATACAAAGTGCTATTAATTAGCATATGCTATTCCATAAAATATCAAAATTTCTTAATAAAGTGAAGGTCTATCATATGACAGCACATGCCTATTTTCAAGAATTTTTTAACTATTTTATGCTATTTTATGTGAAAACCAATTATTTTTCTTATAAACCTCGCTATTAAAATATGTTGCCTCTCTATAGTAATAATAAATAATTACCTGTACCAGTGTCAGTCAATCAACTTTTTTGAAAAAAAAAATTACAAAAAAAAATTGAACAAAACAAAATGGAAAAGATGTTAAATGTTAAAATGTAATAATGATGTATTAATTAATGTAGTAAAAATAATAATAGTAACAACAACAACAACAGAAGAGAAAAAAGAATATTAACAAAACAAAACCAAAAAAGAAAGACAATTTTTATGTAAATAGATTTAGCGAATGAAATTTAGTGTAGATTTAAGAGATATTCTAAAACAAAAGCAAACAAACAAAACAAAAAAACCAAACCTAGTTATAGATTTAAAAAAAGGAGAAAATTTTAGTTTAAAAAAAGCAAAAGAAAAAATGTAATGTGTTTAATTTTATTTCCTAACGATGGACAATCAATTTCACTATAAAAGGAGAAGATGAGAAACACAATCACCA
>QOCX01007214.1:0-10394 GCA_005959815.1 Sarcophaga bullata
AGCTTTAGACATTTAAGTCTCGCATTATAAGAGAAAACTGTAAATGAACTACAAACGTCAATACAAATAAAAATCAATCCTACTGAATGTAAACAAATAAAACAAAATGTAGTTTGTAAGTGTAATTAAATTATAAATTAATTAATTAATTATTTATAATTATAATTTTAATACAGATATGTAAGTATGTATGTAAATAATTGCAAATCATTTTGAAATCAATTTAAAAAAAGCATTCCAACATACACTATAAACACACATTCGCATGTATTATATATAGGAGAGGAAACACATTGAGCGTATAAAAAATAATTGTTTAGATTATTAAGTTCAATTAAAATAAAAAATAATGTCAAATGAATCAAATAAAATTGAAAAATTTAAAAAAATCAGTGTTGTTTCTTATGCCAGTTCACAACACACATACATACATGATTGGTTAACACAACTCACCAGTCAGGATTACGACCTAGCTTCTCATAACACTTATGCTATGTGTTTTAATTTTATACATCAGTCGTGGAATGTTCCACTCTGAACGACAGGTTTTCTTAAAAAACAATTTTATTTACTCCCAGAATTTTTGTCAAAAAATCTGCTGAAAAGAAGTCGGCGAAGAAATATTTTTTTTATATTTCTCACGTCTAATAAGCCAAAACATAAGTCTAGTAGGTAGACTACGGCGACCTTAAAATTCACAAAAACCGTCATTTATTCAATCTGTTTTGCTAAATCACCTTGGGCTGCCATAGACAATAACGTATGTTCACTGAATGGACTCCAGAGCAGTTAGCAAAATTTCCTGATTTTCATGTCAATTGAATAAAATAGTAATGAGTATTTAGCGATGGAGAAATAAAATTAACGAATTTAAAACGATATCAATCCAGTTGATGATCACATTCGTCTGATGCATATCGAAAAAGCTACTGTTTGATGTGGATTTTTGGCTGGGTGCTTCATTTGTCCATATTTCGTTCAAAGTAAGGTTTTACGCCTGTCAACAGCCAAGACTACTTATTTCGCTCTTAATTAGATTATTTGAGCACCAACAATATATGATTTTGACAGGACACACAGTTCATGTCGCATTGAATATTCTGCACAATCGATTTAAGTGCATTGTCATCTCCCTTAGAGGTGATGAAAGTTGGCCATAGAAATTAGGCGTTTTACCCCGTTTTCTTTTTGGGCGAATAAGCCACAAAAAACAGCTGTCCTGAAAGTCATATATAATCAGAATATTTCTAAAGTGCTGATTACTTTGAATGCGCTCTAGACAACGGCGACTTCAATAATGAAACTCGTTATAAAATAAAGTGCACATGACGATCGGTATAGGTATACTGATGTATGATGCTTTAACAGCTGATCAATTTCAATTTTAGATGCCGAAATTCAATCTTAAGCGATGGGAGAGCCTTCGTTACCCTGATAACATAACAAAAATATTCGCCGTTGTTGATGTTAGCGAAAAAAAAAATGAAAACAAAATATCTCGTAATCTGGCCGCACGTTCGATCTACTAAAATCGAGATATTCGAAACCCGTACGCAATATGTTAACATTTGGCTATTGACATTCAGTTCCAGCAGATTAAGTAGGTTTTCTAAACAGTATTAGATGGCTCTAAAATTAAAGCATAATTCTTTATGTTTCTTTTAGATGACAGTTACAACTTTGAAGCTAGATTTGTGTCAAAAGCATTCTAATGATATCAGGGAGAACTGAATGAGTTGCCAATTAATTGTTGAAAAATTGTAAAGTCGTTTTGGACAAGTTTAAGTGTCTTGACATGACATTATTTACTGATCCCAAAGATAATAACAGCCAGACTTAATAAATCCAAGGTAAATTGTATTCCTCAACCACTCCGGATATGTTACTGTCAGTGGCAAACAAGTTTGTTGCTTTAAGATTGCCTTTATATGGTTAGGGATGACAATTTCTACCATACACAATGACAATATGGTATCGAACCAAAGAAGAGATTTCTTTATAAAAAAAAACCATAATTTTTTTCTCTCAAAAAAAAAAATCGTAACAAAAACTTAAAATAGAAAAATCGTAAAAAAAACTTACGAAAATTCAAAATATGTTTACAAACAAACGTTTGAGAGAATCGTAACTAATTATTGACGAAATCATAAAGAAAAACAAAAACAAAAACAAAAATTGTTTTCTTCCAAGTGACTACTGGTGTTTTGTAAGAAATTCGATGGCAACGAAGAAACGAACAGAAATTGTATCACAATCGAATTGATTTCGATGACCACCCAACAATTCCGGAAAAGAAAAACAATCAAATGACCACCACAATACCAACGACAGTATTAACGCGATAAACAATAAAAAAAAAAATACGATTTTATAGCGAGAGACAGACAGATGGATGGATGGATGAGTGGATGGATGAATTGAAAAAAAAAAACTGAAATAATTTATTTATTTAACCAACACGATTTGTTTACTTAAATATTTATTTCCATAACGATCAAAACACGGATCATGTAACAGCCACTTTAAAATCTTGTGAAGCCCATCGTATGTATTACAAACATTTGCAAGCCACTGTACTTTATCGTTTCGAATCACATTGTTGCCAGATTGAATAATTTTATAATGACTCAGGGCAGAACAACTGAATAACGTGTTACGCCAGGTTGTACAACTTTGTTATTTTGTACAAGCAATTGTTATGTGGAGTGGCTGATTGGTAGTCGGTTGGTTCAAGTTCAAAAAAATGTTAATTTTCATTCAACGTAACGAAATAATAAATTTGACAATCAGTTCCAACATCTAGGGACCGCATTAGATATGACAACTTAGTGTTGACAATGTATAGAGGCCCGTGCATTAATTTCTACGTTTATAAGGAGCTTCCAAAGGATACAAGAGAAAATTAAAACTTGCTGTTCAATCGGATGCCAAAGTAAAGAGCAACTGCGTACATTCTCCTACGCATGTATAATGACAGTGAATTACCTTGAAGTCGCCGTAGTCGCTTATTAGACGAAAGCCCATGATTCAAACTTATCTCGAACAAAACGAAATATGCAAACAATATTCTCTCAGCAATAATTCCGAGAGTAAATAAAACTGCCATGAAAAGTTTCTTAGAAATCTGTTGTTCGGAGTCCATGTTTAATTGTAGGTGGTATTACCCATACATAAAATTAACACACGCAATGGGTGGAAGTGATAACCATTTATTTCCATTCACCATTATTTATATTCTCTCTCTCTCTCTCTCTCTCTCTCTCTCTCTTTTCTTTTGACAAACACCTCTCCTAAGGCGACAAAAAATATTCTTCTTCATCCAATCTGGTAACTTTAAGCCCAAGAATAATCACTAATTCTGTTTCTGTATGCCAAATGGAATCATAATGTCTCCTCAATGTTTATTTTTATTTCGGTTGGCCGCTTATCAATGAAGTTTATATCCCAATGTCTTATTACATTTCAAAATATTTATTTTTTTTCTCTACTCTTTTTGTTTGATTTCATTTATTAATTTTTTTTTCTTTGTTTTGCTTTATTGTTTATAAACAATTATTCTCTTGAAAATCGCATTAAAAGTTGTGAATAATTTTTCTTTAGAATTTCGCGGCAAAATGAAATAGAAAGTAACTGAAAAACTATGACAGAACAAGAGTTAAGAATTTTTATAATAAAAATCTCTTTGAAGTTCACTAAGTTCTTTCATTTTCCTTATAACGTTAGAAAACAGATTCTACGCTATTTGTTTTGTAGAGTTTGCAATATTTTCCAGTGGTATTATCTGGACCTTCCTAAAAACAAGCCAAAATGTTTTTCCGGTTGTTAGCTTAGCTGAACTGGTGGTTATGTACGTTGACAGCTTATACTCTCACATCAAAAATTTTTGGTGTGACCATTTTTATTATGTTGTAGAAGTCGCGCGTAGTATACGGTTCAAAACCCAGGTCAAACATCTCCGACAAAACAAAGTATGAACAAAATATTTCTTCGGTGACTTCCTCTGAGAGTAAATAAAATTGCCATGAAAACTTTCTCAAAAATCTGTCATTCGATGTCGACTTTAAGTTGTAGTTAAAGCGCTAGGTAGCAATCCTCACAGAAGGGTTATAATGATTAATTATGTCTGTATGTATAAAAGGTAGTCCATACCTATTATGCTAGGGTTCAGGTCTGAATCAAATACAAGTTTTGGTCTCTCCAGATAATTCCTGCATAACTATACATTATTGATTGATACTTTTGTAGGGTTGGATTCTGCAAGACATCATACGGGTAACACATACAACATATGTATAGGATCTACCAACAGAGACTTTCAAATTTGTCTCTTGATAACGACATCTTGTTGAAGTTGCTTGTCAAATTAATTGTCATTTATTCAGCATGTTTTGACAAATACTATGGACTGCCATTATATAATGACGTATGTTCGCTGAATGGGCTCAGAAGCGGTTAGCAACTGACACATTTTCCATTGGAAATTCATTTTAAACGATGACGCCCATTTCTGGAATAAGCGAACAAATAAATTTGTTGAATATCCGAAAAATACCGAATGTTCGAAAATAACCGAATGATGTAGATTGTTAACGTGGGAGATGGGGAAGATGGAGATGGGCTAGCAGTGTAAACAGAAAATATTTTTTGATAATGACGATCTTTGACCCGAATTAGATGATCTTCACACCAAGAATATATGGTTCAAGACGCCGATTCTATGTGACACACCACCTCATGTCATATTGTTTTTTCTGCACGAACGATTTGACGGCATTGTCACCTCAAGTAGAGTTGATGTAAACTAACCAACGAGATCATGCAATTTGACTACGTTAGACTTTTTATTTGTGGAGTTTTCGTAAGTCGCTGGAAAAATCCAGACTATTTTGCGCCAGAGTTATGAAAATTTAACATTTTGAATGAACTAATCTCAGAGAAGCCATGGCAGGCATTTGTACCATGTTATATTTCACATTTAATGGCATCACAAAGGGGTTTTTTAAGAGAATAAAAAATTTCCCACACCCTGTTTTATTTAAATTTAAAAATTGGAAACGCTTTACGGAAAACCCGTTATAATGTAATAAATTTTAATATTAATTGATTATAAAAACAATTTTTTTTTTACTTGTACACCTTAGAATAGAGACGAGTTACTGTTATACCAACAGGTATAGTGTTTATAGTCCTGTAAGGTAAACAAACTTAAATAATATTCTCTACGAATTGATTAAAACTTTTCTCTTCAAAAATATTCTGTTGAACTTTTTTTAAATTTGTTTACAACATAATGAAATGAATGAAATGAAATTTTACTCCCTTTGCGATAATTTTCAAGGACACAAAATCCTATACTCGACCAGATATTATTGGCATTGAAAGACAATTTAATTCCAATTTTTTTTTATTTTTTTTTTTGTTTTTTGTTTTTGTTTACGTAAAAGGAGAATTAATGTTTCTTCTCTAATATAAACGAGAACGAGAGATTAAAAAAAGCAACAAAAAAAAATTGTATTTTATAGCCAACAAAACAGGACAACAATTTGACCAGTGATAAGTAGATTAGAAGAAAACCATTTTATGGTTTATAGAACTTAATTTACAGAGTATTTGATAAGGCGGTGTTATTTGCAAAAAAAAAAAACCTCATACAAGTAAACGCATAAAACCCGTCGAACTAGTTTTCACAGTTAATAGGGAAAGTGACAAGAAGTCTGTCACCTTTGACACCAATTTGCATAAATAGTCGTGTCGAAACGCTGTCAATAAGGTTGTGCTATAAATAAGCCTGAGATGATAGGGAACCACACTTGAGGCATGAGAGGAATTGTGCTCGACAAAATCAGATTGCACACGTCAATAGTGCGTCCTCTGAAGTTGTAGGATGGTTTTTATGTATCCCAACCAGTTGGCAAATGATTATGCACCGTTATTTTCTTCATTCTACTATTAATTCTTAGGCATGTTAAAATTAAATCCCAAAGAAAGGATATTTGTTGATAAAGTAATGTGTTCTTCCACACAATGGGTTGTAGAGGCCATTAGACCTGTCGTGGACAATATCAGGCTAAGCACTATAAACTTAGCACATCCTAATCCTAATCACTAAATCACCCAATCAAGCTCTTCGAGTAAAATAGCTAATTCCCCCATTGGTTTATTTAATTGCAAATATAGCGCAGACTAAGCAAATGCTTCCCATAATTTTCCGGGAGTACTGCTCGATGCCAACTATACAAATCTCCTGCCCAGAACCCAGTATACACTCATACATACATACATACATAATTGTTCATTACAACCCTTAAGTCAGGATTGCAACCTAGATTCTCACACCACTTATGATTACAAACGACAGATTTTTTGAGAAACTTTTCATAGCAATTTTATTTACGCTCTGAGTTTTTGCAGAGAGAAAATCGCTAAAGAAATATTGTTCCATATTTCGTTTTGGTGAGAATGTCTGATCTGCGATTTAAACCAAGGCCTCTTTTCTAATGAGCAAACACACATTAACTACTAGTCTACGGCGACTTCCAGGTGTTTAATTAGTGCCTCACAGGATCCATGAATGTGTTCCGATGTGGCATACGATGCGGTACGGAATCTACATGTTGGGGTTGCTTCAAGCCTGAATAAATGCGCCCTAGACATTCAAAAGGTCAGTTATCAACTTCAGGTTATTTCTTGATAGGCCGATGCATGAAAGAGATCTCTTTCTTATTATATGTTCCCAACCAAAATATCGATATCCTTAGGCCTACTTGATTTGAGAAGAATCCTTGATTCTCTTTATCTTCCCTTTCGTATTGCTTGAAAAGCCGATGTACGCCACAGATCTCGATTGTCTCAAGCTCACTTGATTTGAGAAGAATCCCTAATTCTCTTTATTTTCTCTTTCGTTGAAAATCTCTTTCGAAACATCGGCCTACACATCAGAGAAGGGTTCTGGCTCCATCAACGCCGTGGAAGTTCCGCTCCTCGCAAGTTGGTCTACTTCTTCTTTAACGGGAATATTCATCATTGGAAGTTTTCACCTTTTTGTAAATGGTACTCTGTGATCTTCTCTGGGTTCATGCTCAAGCCTTCTGGCGTTCATCTGGATGTCATAGGCTCTTTACGTCTTCTGAATAAAGAGTTACTTATGAGACCTTATGAAGGGCGTTATCAAATGCACGCACGTATGTTTACTTCCTTGACTTCAATCACTTATGTATGGTGCTCACTAAATCAAAAAGATCTGTTCGAGTAAATTTGCCTGAGCTATAGGCGTGTTGTGTAGGATGCAGTAGTACTCCTCCTAGACAACATATCCTATATGTGTAGTCATCTACAACATATATCAAGTGTTTTCAGTGTAAAAGAAATGAGACACATTGGTGTAAAGTATATTTGGGTGCGTAGTGCTCTCTTCTCTCACTTTTGGACTGAACACCATATTTGCGCTTCGCCAGGCTGTTGGTAAATACCTAAGCTCTAGACTATTTAGGCATATATTTACCAGGCGTTAGTTTCTCTATTCCCCTCTATATATAGGGCAGAAAAGATTCCATCCGTTCCCAGATTTTTGTATGTAAAAACGGTGCTCAAAACCCATTTTATCATCTCTGCGGAATATACATATTGTGGGCTGCAACTGTTTTGCTTGTCATTGTTTTTAATAACTTCTGATAAGAACACTTCCTACTCCTATTAGAGTACCCTGTAAAATGCATGTTACAGCAACCAACAAATTTATATGCCCAATGGACTTATTGATACCCATAAAATAAACAACAACAACAAAAAATTCAAAATATTCAATGGAATGAGAGAATGTGGAAAGCTAGGGGGAGAATATATTGTAATCGTATCTTAAGTTTGTATCTGAAAACGTTTGACAATGAATGTAGATGTATGTGTGTGTGTGCAGATGTGTGTTTCTTTCTTTTTTTATTGATGGACAACAATGAACAAAACATGAACTGAATGTCCATCTCAATGACTGTTTTTTGCCTGTTTTTTATTCTCATTTTTTAAGAATTTTTATAAACCGACTTTTACACACTCCTGTGCACAATTCAAATCATCCAAAGGCAATTGCTTCCGTTATACTCTTGCCCATATCCATACGTGGCATCACAATACAATCGTTTCGTAATGTATTGAATCGCATGAGCCATTTATTGATGGCTTGATTCGCTGTTGCCGTTGTTGTTGTTTTATTTTATTATCTTCGTTAATCCTTCCGTATACGAATGAATTTCTTTCTTTTTTTAACGAATAGTATCTTCCAAGTCCATAAAATACACAAAAAAAAAACGATTCTGGCGCTTAACATAATTCCTAATGACCACCAAATACTCATGCATACACCAATACAAGTAAAGTAAAATAATTTTTTGTTTATAGGATGCATAGGATGATGATAATGATGATGATGAAGACGATAATGACAATGCGGGGTTTTAGTTTATTAGAATGTCCTGGCAATATTTATTGGCATCCTTTTTAGTTTCGGTTATACATCCGCCTGTATAGCAGGATGAGCAACAACAAGTCTTTCAAACGGAAGGGCTCAAAAAAATTTCTTCATCACTGTTGTATGACTTTTATGGCAACCCTGCTAAAGTCCATTTAATATAAGTTACAACATTTCTCTCCCTCTCTCTCTCTCACTGTTTTTAATTCGCCATAATAAATAGAGCCACTAGTTTTAGTCTGTATTTGGTACTGCATTTGCCTGTGGATAATTTAATGGCCAGAAAACGTAATCAAATGATTTCCTTTTCATTTTGATTATTTTCCTTAAAGATATTACGAAAATATTTTAATGGCACATTTATAGCCGGTCTATCTTCATAACTGAACAGAAATGATGTGACAGCCTTATTGATATCCTTTGTTATTTAAACATTAGACGGACAGACATCAGACCAAAAATAACATTTAAACCTCAGCATTAGAAAATATTAAAAGTTGGAACAGGTTCGACTGCCGGTAATAAAATTTAAAAATACCAACTTGAATTCATTGTGTTATCTGGATGACATAGCTTCTTCACTACTAACTGTCATGGTGATTAGATAAAGTAAGGTAGCGAACTCCCTTAAAGGAAAAAAGATCCCATTTAGGCCAGTATTTAGGCCCATTGTAATATCATAATAAATATTCAAATATTCCCTAGAGTAAACCAATCCGAGTCCAAAATATAATTTTCTATTGAAGTAATTTTAAGTAATTTTAGAGCCACAAAGTGAGTGTTTAAAAATCTCCGTTTTTTTTTATTACAATAGCTGAGTGCCAACACATCCTCCTCTGACTCACAGTTCGGCCAGAAGTCATTTGCCGGAATATCAATTTTCATGGCATGCCTACCAAAATGACACTGGCCCATAAGAAACGCTGTTGTGCGATAGATGGTCTACGATTTAAGGACAAAGGTTAGTCGGTCCTCTTAGGTTAGGTTAGGTCAGAGTGCTAGCTTTGATACTAAAAGCTCACTTGAGCACGCATAGNCATAGCGGCCCATTGTGACGCCAAAGGTGAACATAGTCTCTGCACTGCAAGTTCTTTTTAACCAGGAAAGAAGAAGAAGTTGGTCAGCGCAAGGGCTACACATTAAAAGCACGACTACCCCACGCTGGAAAACCAACCTTAAAGTTTGATAAAAGAAGTTATGTCCTTGACATCAATGGATGATAGCTCCGTCAAGCTGACAATGATGTCGGTCTTCTTATTCTACTGAATCTAGCAACATTGAGCATACCCTCTTGCTGCCACTAATGTGAAACCAGTGGATAATATCAAAATTAAATCATGGTGTTTATATTAGTGGGACATAAAATCTATCAAAATTTAGCCTTGCTGCGTTTATGTATCTTAAGTTAGATGTGCTAATCAGAGTTAAGTTAAGTCATATTATGGAAATCTAAGACTTTTCGCATAAGGAGCGATTAGGCAGTGAGCAGTTATCATTTCAACTACATTCCGCAAATCTCACAATAATATAGCGGTTATTTTTAGGACATACAGGTACCCCATACCATCGGAGCTAGTAGTCTATTTCACAATTGAGAAGGACGGCACATCTTTCATATGATCAAAGACGATGATTGGCAACTTAGTTCATAGCTTAATTGCCTATCAGTTGACTAAAGTTCACATTTAGATAGGTAACTTTTACCATACCGTAAACATTGGCAACCTGTAAATTGCAAACCTGTAAAATTGCTTTCCTCAAGTCTTGTAACCAATAACACTACCTACTAGGCTACGCCGACTCAAAACGATTTCTAAAGATTTTATTATTGATTACAGAAGATATACCTCACTTACTAGTCCGAAGAAGACGTATAGTATGTATGTAGTGTATATGAAATAATTTATTCGAAAAAAATGTACTATAATTGACG
>QOCX01007216.1:0-10393 GCA_005959815.1 Sarcophaga bullata
TTGTTAACTGTTCTAATAAACGTTCTAGTTCCTCTAGAACAGCAGCAGCAAATCCATTCAAGAATTCCATTTCCATTCGATGTTCTCCATACTTCATCATAATTTTTGGATTTTATTTCCCTCTCCTATATATTTATTCCAAGCATTTCCGTGACCCTTGATCGCCCAAACAAAATAACATCATAGGAAGGTCAGGCAGCAATATATCTTATGCACTAGTGGACACAATAAGCAAAGTTTTTCACCACTTCACCCTTGAAACTGTATTTCACAGATGACTTTGTTTCTCAGCAACGACTGATGGCAGACCTATCACACCAGAATTTTTACGATAGACCATCCACACAGTTGGTTAGCAAAACTGAAACGAAGTAAAGAAATAATTAGAAAATGGTGGAAATGCCTTGTGATAACTTCATGTTGCTTAAAGTCATCCAATTTAATTTTGTTTGGGAGGCCTATTTACTTGTAGCATTATCCATTATCCATTCCAACTTTGAATCCAACTGAAAAGCCATTTAAATTAAATAAGTTTTTATTGATTTTTTTTTAAATCTTTCTCCTTTAATTAAATTTTTTTTCCAAAGATTAGCAACAATTTTTATTTACTTTTTTTTAAAAAACTTTTAAAATAAAATTATTTAAAAAGAAAATATTAAAAAAAAAAATACCAAAAGGCAATAGCTTTAAGACACATAGGAGGAGAAACATTGCAAAACCATTTATACTGTATGGAGTGGGGTATGAGTAACAATTTTACGTGTGCATATAAAATCCTTAAAGTTCTTTAAGAGAAATGTCATGTATAAAGCGTGTTGTATTCTCTGGTCTGTTATACCGGATTGTTGTTGTGGTATTTAAAGCTTAAGTTTGAAATATTATTTTAAAGCGTTTTAAGCCAAACAGTAAATAAAATAAAAATACAACACAAGCAAAATAACCAGGACTTTACACTGGAGATACACGTTTATGTGTATATAGTAGTATTATATGTGTACTATGTATACGTGTGAGTATAGGGTATAGGGTGGTGTTACGAGCAACAGAAAGTCAATATTAACAACAACAGAATGCTATAAAATAAAATGACCCAAGCTCATGCCAGTACAGTAAATACTGTTGTTGTTTTCGATACTCTAAACTATAAATAGTTCGTGTTTAGTTGTAAGTCATATTAAAACATCACTTCTAGAGTCGAATACAGAATGTCCAACAAGCTATAAGGCCTTATGTGCAATATCCGTAAATACGGTAATAGAATTATGGTTCCCTTTAAAGTAATTAATTAATTTTGTGTCCGGTTATCTTGTAACTTTCGTTGAAAACGGTCACCTAATAAGTCATTCCTTTAGAAAGCTCAGATTTCATCGTTCGCAGATATTAGGTTAGGTTTGGTCTAATTGGTAGCTTTGATTACCAGAGCTCATTTGAGCATGCATAGTGGCCCGTTAGGTTGCCACAGGTAAGCGCAGTCCCTGTACTGACCGATTTCCAACAACGAGCGAGGAAGTTTGTCAGCACAAGGGCTGCACACTAAAAGCACGACTACCCTATGCTGGCAATCAGCCTGAAAGTTAATTTCATCGTTCTGTTTTATGTATATCTGTCTAGGCTATAAAATCTTTGATATTTTACATTTGATAGTGGTCTCTTAACCTTGGGTCTTACCAAGAAAGAAATATTCATCAGAGAGATACTTACGTAGCCAATCCGTCCCTTCATTTCTCTATCACACAAACTGCACAGCGTATAATACAACAGTTTTTATACTCGTACATCGCCCTTTTTACAATAACTCATTGGCAATGTTTGTTCTTAGTCTGACAACTTCTAGAACGTTACTGTTGATTTGTTATTGTAATTTGGTCTTGTTTTTTTTTCCTCATGTGCTCAGAATAAGCATTCAGACTTTTCTGTCTTCTGAAGTTATTGTGCTTGCAAGGTAGGCTCTATCAAGCAGTCGTGATTAATTTTTCTTTTTTTTTTATTATGTTTCTTGAATCAAATCTAGTGAAAAATTTTATTATTTTCCCATCAAACATTTTGAGAGAAGTGCTTCCATAGATGACTTACCCTTTTTTTTATAGCATATTTGTATGTTTATTTTTTTTTTATTTGTCAATATACGTACATACATATATGTAAGTGTGAATAATGTAGACTGCTGTTGGCTGCCTGTCTGTCTGTCTGTCTGTCTGTCTCTTTAAGGGTATTTGATATGTCGTCTGGCTTTAATGGTTAAATATTGCAAAATCACCAAACACCACTTAAAGGACTTTTTTTTGACAACAAAGCAAAGGCTAAGTGTCCTTTTTCTATTTGTTGCCTTTCAATAAGCCATGTGTGTTATTAAATAAAGAAAATTGCAAAATAAAATAGAGGGTGTTAAAGCATAATATTCTTCTAAAGTTGTTGTCTATGCTGGATTTTCATCCTTTAGATACAGTGGCTGACAAAATAAGTAAAATTTTCTTTAAGAAAAAAAAAAAATTATTTTCATTTTAAATTCGAAATTCTTTTTAACTAAAATACAATTTTCTTTTTTTCTTTACAGGTATGTTAGAAGCTTTTATATTACAACAACAAAATACTTCTGACAGTATACTGGTGAAGTATTATAATTTATTCTTATGAAATAAGTCTTTTAACGCTCTGTTAAATTCTTTCAAAGATCGTTAGTGTAAACGCAGTTCTAATTTAATGTATTCTTATAATCAAAACGTCAAAAGAAACTTTTCCCACATTGCCTATGTTGCACTAGTGATAGCTAAGAAATATATTTGCCGTCCAACAAAATACATTGCGTGAGTGGGCGCCATCCTCTGGCTTTCAGTGTCCCACTAGAAACCCAAACCCTCTTTTAGTTACTGTCGCTGAAAATTTGATATGTGCTAGTGTTGTGGAATCCAGTGTGAACATATCCGAAATGCAATCTGTTCTATTAAGACAAGCTGTTGAAGGTCTATGGTCGTACGAATTTACGTTGACCTTCTCTAATAGCATATATTAAAGAGACTTTAACTTCATAGATTTAAAATTGAATTAATAACGCATGATTTAATCTCACAATTTCCTTGCTTAATTGATCATTACAACCCTTTAGTCTGTATCACGACCTAGCTTCTCACACCACCCATGCCGAATGTGTTAATTTTATACATGAATGGCGTGACTTACAGTTTATAGTCGATTCCCAACGACAAATTTTTGAGATGCTTTTCATGGTAATTTTATTTACTCAGAGTTTGTGACAGAAGACAGCCGCAAGAGCTCTTTAAGTTTTTAAAATTTCACTAGGTCGTGTTCGTAGCAAATACTTTTGCATAAAAGGTATACGGGAATTTTTGCCTTAATGTTAATAAGTAATCATTAGGACTAGTAAGGTCCACGCTATTACTTTACAATAGTTACAGACAGCGTCCACAGGTACAGTTACGCTCTTTATTTAGTCGTCACTTTGCAGTGACGGATGAACATGCGAATTATTCGAAAATAAATTTAAATTTTTTATGTATTCTGAACGTCATACAATTAACATCGGTGCACAGAACGAAGTCGTATGAGAAATATTTTCGGACGATTGAATCTTAGATTGTCAGTTAGATAACTGATTGGGCTGAAATACAAACTGCAAGAAAAAAGTCTACATACACCGTTATATGTAATTTGATAAAAATTAACTAGAAAGAGTCTGCATATACCGCTTCATACACCGCTGTATGTAGACTTTTTTCGTTGACTGTATACCATACAGGCTCAGTTAATGGCTGTAAAGACTATAGCTGTGTACATTCTATATCGGGTGTATATGCAGTAGAACTGTACCCATGTTTAAAGCGACAATGAGATGTTTGTCAGGTGTTACAGGTTACCCTCATTTTTGGATCCTAGGCAAGAGAAGCCAACAACATAGCTGACGCACTTGTGAAGGCTATTACAACAGTTGCTTCTAACGAATTCATACAAAAGATTGGCATTCCTCCACAGAGGAGCAAACAAATGATTGTAAACAGACTTTACTCTTTTGAAAATGGCCGCAGTCAAGTAAGTAGTGCGTTGGCTTCTTAGATGCAAACTCCCGTGTTCAACCCCAGCCCATTAGGAACATAACGGACTTCCATTCAGCAGTCTGCTTACAAAAACTCTGGAGAGTAAATAAAATTGCCATGACAAGTTTCTCAAAAATGTGTCTTTTGGAGTCATCTTTAAACCGTAGTACCTGGCTCTCATGATTATACAAAATGGATGTCGTTTAGAAGCTAAGTCGAATTCTTACCGAAGAGTTGTAAAGACTTCTCCTTTTCAATGTGAAATATGATCCAATTGATTAGAGGTCGAACAGGTTCAAAACCATAGTAGTAAACTCGCAGCTGTCAAAAACTGTACACGTGCTCCAGAGTACACTCTCCCGGTAGCTGGGCATATTTCAAAGAATTTCTGCGAAGTGGTAATGACAAGCTGGAAGAGGAGTTCAAAAAACATCTTCCCTGTCATTATTTCACAACCATAATTTCGTAACAGATGTGGTGTAGCCAAAGATAATTTCAGGAAAATTCCCAGCTTCTCAGGGTGGTGGAGGCATAACAGGATTCTGACAATTGCGGATATGTAAATGGATATCAAAGTTTTGTAGGACAACTACCAATTTATCTAACTACATACATAATTGGCCTTTACAACCCTTCAGTCAGGATTACGGCCTAGCTTCTCCACATCATATGTTGTGTGTGCTAATTTTATACATGAGTGGCGGGACTACAGTTTAAAGTCGACTCACGAACGACAGATTTTTTTGGGAAATTTTCATGGCCAATTTTATGTACTCTCAGAGGTTTTTGCCAGAAATCTGCTGAGAGGAGATCGCCGAAGAAATATTTTTTTCATATTTCGTTTTTGATGTCTGACGGCGATTCGAACCCTGGCTTTCGTCTAATAAGCGCAACACACTCCTACTAGACTACGGCTACAATTTAATCTAACTAACTTACCATAATAAAAATTAAATAATACAGCTTGAATTTTTAATATTCGTATTAAATTTTTAGCCACATGTTGCTGCAACATTTCAATTTTTAATTAAAGTTTTTGATCCATCCAATCATGGAAATGAAATCCAAATCAATAGTAAATATGTACCAAATGCTTGGATAGTTACGTATTCCTTTTAAAACAGCAAATTATGTCTTCGGTAAATTCAGCAACATTATGTTGCAACATAAAAATTATGTTTCATTGAAGTTCCATTCATTTCACATGAATTTTTGCAAGTATTTCATGTAAAAGAAAAAACTATTTTATTTTTAAATTTAAATTTAAAATCTTACTATTTTCATATTTTCTCTTGTATTGTTTCATTTATTTATTCTGTATTGTAGGGTGGGATTAGTTCTGTTGTAACTCATTTAAATCTCATTAACTTTCCATTAGTCATTTAAAATCGTTTTCATTTAATTAAAACATTTTAAAAGATTTAATTAAACAACAACAACAACAACCAGCCCTAATTTATTTATTTATTTCTTGTTCATTTCAGTATTAATTTAATTTTAATTTTTCTTTCTCTTCTCTTTTTAATTCCTTTAAAAATAATACGATTTTTTACGCCTGTTTTTTAATCATTTATTTGCAGCAATATTAGCTTTTTAGAATTTCTGCTCACGGTTATAGGTTTCTGGCTTAGAAACGTGTCTGGCATTTGCTTTTATTTTTTTTTTCTTGTTCACTTAAGTTTTTCTTTATAATTCTGATGCACAATTTATGATAGTAGAGCATTGCAAATTGTGTTGCAAACAACAAACAGCACAATTGACTTGAACTTTTCTTTCTTTGCAACATTTGGCATTATTGTTATACTTTTTTTCTCATTTACTCTGGTGATTGTCGTAAGGCTTTAAGCCTCAAATGGTATTCTTTCCACATTTTTTTTTGTTTTCCTTGTTGCTGTACGTCTAAAACTCACTCTTATAAGGGCTTTTTCTAGCGATTTTCTCTTTTAATCTTTGGCTAAGTGTCAACTTGGGAAAGTTGAAAGGTTTTCACATTTTATGTTAAAAAAAATATTGACAATAGATTGAAATTGTTTCTTCTTTTTCTTTTTTTTTAGAAAATGACGTGAAAAAATCAGACACAAACACACACCTCTATTCTTGATAGAAAATGTCATATTAGGCTAGGAGTTTTCTAAGTTTTCGAAGTAATAAAGTTTAAAAAGAAATAGGATAATAGCTGTGGTTTGAAAAGACTTTGAATGGCTTTAAATTGTTCTTGTGCCTATTAGGCAACATGTTGCTAGAAGAAAGTTTACTTTAATTGAATACAAGTTTATTGAATATAAATTTTTAATATTTTTTTAAATTAAAATGTTGCTGATACATTTCCTAAACACATACTGTCGTTTTTGTCGTTTTGTTTTGAACTGTATTATGAACTGAACTGTATTATGATTTTTATCACATCTATCAGGAACATGTTGCTAACAATGTGTGAAGCTATTCCTAATTACAAACAATTTTACTGCAATGTTTACAACATTAAATGTTTGAGGCTGTTCCAATAAAGGAACGTCGCAGTGAGTATTGAGTTGGCTTATTAGACGTGAGGCCTGGGTTCAAACCCCAGGTCAGACATCTCCAACTAAACGAAATATGAAAAAATATTTCTTCGGCGACTTCCTCTCAGCAGATTTCTGGCAAAAACTCTGAGAGTAAATAAAATTGCCATGAAAAGTTTCTCAAAAATCTGTTGTCCGGAGTCGACTTTAAACTGTAGGTCCCGCCAACCATGCATAAATTTAACGCACACAACATAAGTGGTGTGAGAAACTAGGTCTTAATCCTGACTAAATGGTTGTAATGACCAATTATTAGGGAGTCTAAATTTTATTTAATAAATTTTTAATAATATTAAAGGCTTAACAACATGTGTTGCTTACATGTTTGCTGCAATGTTTACAAAATGAAATTTTCGAATCCCGTAATATTTTTTTATAAATTTTTAATAACGTAACATATTGCTACCATTTTGTGCTAAATTACGAGAAGAAAAATAAATTTTAAGTTTAATTTAATAAAACAAAAAAACTTATTAATTTAATAGTGTTAAATGTTTCAGCAACATTGTAACAGATTTTTAGTAATTTAAATTATTGCAACAATTGGTGGCAAATACGTTTGTATTTTTAAAAAATTTAAAGTCATTTAAAGTTTGATTCTTAACATAGAATTCGAAATGTTTCTGCAACATGTTTCGTATGATTTCAAAATCGTTGGCAACAAATTTCTTATTGTCGAATACGAAATATTTTAGGATCGTTTTATTTTGATTCGATTTTATTTATGATCATTTATTATCAATCAAATATTAAAATTTCGGACTTGTCATAAGAGATTTCAATCTCAGAGCGAGTTATGGAATCAATTATAGCTCGCTCTCAAGCATATCAAACTGCATTTGATGAAATATTACTCTAATTACATAGTTTTGGTTCGTTAAACATCGCGTTATCGCGCTCGAGAAAGAACAAATGTGACCAAATGTAAGCTCAGATTGACAGGGTATTGCACTTCTCAATATGATAAAACTTGATGTTCAATAAATTCGATGTCTTACTGAGACATTAATTTTCGGAAAGCATTCGATACTTTGCCTGACGATCTTGAATACAAGCATGTCCGTCCCCCAAATCCTAATCAAATCATTATATACGAATGCCAGCTGTCATGTTTTGCTCGTAAACATTGTTAAGCATAAAATTTCTCTGAACTTTTGTGTCCTACAGGTTTGGGTAATGTTAAGATAGGGACATCGAAGCCTTTCACTTTTTTTTTCTTCTTAGGCATCGTTTTACAAAATCCGTTTGGGGACGTTTTAGCAACATATAACGACCTCGTGAAGTTAAACAAAAATTTGTATGCTCGACGTTTATAACTGGCGGAATGGAGAACTTCTTTTTCTAAGAAATATGGAGGCAGCTAGCACAAAATCCACATCCAACCCTGACTTCTTCGGGATGCTTTGGGAGATGTTGGATCTTATGTCGATTGTATCATCCCCAAAGATTGACAATTTCTAGCTAACTGATCCAGAGCGGCATTCAGCGAACACACGACGTTGTCTAAGATCGTTTTACTTTCAGTTCCTGTAGATCTAAGTCACTACCAAGGCCAATTTATTGAAGGCGGCATAAATTCGACTGCCTCGAATTCTCCTTCACATCTTACGCAACAACAGAGATTTTTTCGGCAGAAGTGACGTTTCGACATACGGCTGTTGGTTGATCGTTTCCGGAACCAATGAAATCGAATACATCCACCACATTGTAAATAGTCCTCTTGGTAGGCTGATTATGGCGACCGTCAATTGGACAAAGTGCGTGGTACTTTCGATTTTAAACGAAAAGTTTCTTTACCTAGTTTTGTTATCGCATTTAAACGTGTGGTTGCCTTACAACAAGTTTGATCATTCGAAGTGGTAACCTTGGTCCTTAGGCTAGAGTCATCAATATGCAATGAAAAACTTGCTCAAAATGAACTTGACCTGGACAGAATGAAATGGCGATGTTAACAGAACCTGTGTGGCATTCGTACCGAAGGAAACGCCTGAGTTTACATAAAAGGAATTATCCTTTTTGATGACAATACAATAGATCGTATGGTCACAGTTCTATGGCAGTTTAAATAAAAAACAAATTCTTGGGCTATTCTTTCCTCTTAAACACCACTGTGCCTTATATTGCGCCTTATTTTTATTTTCTTGGTTTTTTGGTTTCCTATTGCCTTGTGTATGTATGTATGTATGTACATAGACACCTTTAGGATATGTTTATAATCTTGATGAAAACGTAAAAAAAATTGGATTTTTTTCTGGTCTTGCTCTGCAGAGTCTTTCTTCAAGTCCTCTAAATTGTGGGTTGGCTGGCTCAATGGCCAGCAACATTTTTAAATGTGTGTGTGTATAGCGTTACCATTTTTTCTTCTTTTTTACTTTTTTTTTTTTTTTTTTTTTTTTTGTGTGAGTAACACACGTTTTTGACCGTTTTGTTTACCAACTGTCACCGCCGTGTTTGCAGCATTTATGCACCAAAAAAACCAATGGTTGCAACTTACTACGTTTTCGGCTTGTATTTCTTTTCTGTTTTTTTTTAAGAGAGATAAGCTGCGCAAAAAAATTTTTTCAATTTGTTTTGGCTACAAAATCTGGAGTACGAATAAAATGTTTACCAAATTTGGTTTAAACTCTTGCCTTAAATGGTACATTTTCTAAGCCAAGCATAGCATAACCCTGCTCTAAAACTAAAAACTTCATCATCATCATTATCATGAAAGCAGCAGCAGCAGCAACATGCAGCAGCAGCAGCAACAGCAGAAGCAGCCTTCATTTCTTCTCAGTACAATAGATTTCCAGAAGGTCTATTGATTTTCTGGCTAAGGTCACTTAACAATTTCATTTATTTTTTAACAATTTCTCGGTCTGTGTGTAGGTAGGTTTTGCTTCTTAGCAGCCAGAGTCTTACAACGAAAGATGCGTTTTTCTGATTATTTTGTTCAAAAAAAAAATTTTTTTTTTCTTTCTTTAAAGAAGCAAATGAAGTCTGTCTGTCCATACAATCGTCTTTTTATTTTAATTTTTTTTTTTATTTTATGAAACTAAAGTTTTTCTTTTAAATGAAAATAACAATTTACAAATTGATAAATTGTGTTTAGATCTCTCTTGACTATGGTACCACATGTGCATAGCAGTGTATTTATATACACATCGTGGCTTGGTATGAAAGTTTTTATTTATATTTTTCGTTATTTGCATATTTTTCCAATTTAGTTTGTTTTTTTTTAGTTAAATTTACAAGAAAAATTTATTTTTAAAATAAAGCAACAACAACAACAATAGCAATAGCAGCAAAATGAAATAAAAGCCAAGAGGAGGAGATATGGATTGTTATTACATGACTTCCTTTTATGGTATATCCAATGCAGCAGATACATATTGTTATACTATGCTCTACATATAGAGTTTTTAACTATGAAATCCATCCACTCCTGTATGATACATTAAATTAAAACGAAGAATAAATAAAAAAAAATAAAATAAAAATAAATTTTTTAAATATTTTTTTGATATATGTATTCATGCAGCATAAAATATCAAAAAAATATTTTATTGCCTAAGTAAGCAAAGTAATAGAAAAACGAGAAAAGGCAAATAACGAATACAAAATATTTTTTATTATCATAGGGTTTGAAAAAACTCCGCTAGATGGCTCCCCTCTAATGTAACAATTCCGGTAAATAATAATTGCATTTGGTAACCCTTTGCAAATTAATATTTTAGGCTTCACTTTGTTATATCCATTCTACTAGACATGAGGCATACATGCATACGAACATAATTGATCATT
>QOCX01007217.1:0-10392 GCA_005959815.1 Sarcophaga bullata
GTGTGTTGATTAGTTTAGCGGCCTAGTTTTGTGGCGTTTTTCTTTTTTTTTTAGGCAGCCACCGGTAACGTATACCGTATACGCTTGCTTGAGTCCAGTTCGTACGGTCAGCACTTATTGAGTTTCGCACTGTTTGTTAATCCTTAATAAGCTTGCCTGCCTGACTGCCTGTTGCTGTTGATGTTGCTGAAATTGAAATTGAAAAGAAGTTCAGAAACAGAAAAATTAATCTTTCAAGCATTAAATGGCATTCTTTTTTTTTTTTTTGTAAATAATGTTTAAATGTTAATTGTGGCATACACTCAACGAAAATAAATAGTAATTGATAAAAAAACAAGCACCCAAATAGCCAATTAAATACAGATTTTGAAAAACTCATGTTTCTCTTGCAACATACTCGTATGATGTTCTTTTCAAACTTCATTACGTTCATAAGTGGTCATTACAACCCTTCAGTCAGGATTATGGACCTAGTTTCTTACACTACTTATGTTCAATGCGTTAATTTTTATACATGAGTGGCGGAACCTACAGTTTAAAGTAGACATTTAATGAGAATTTTATTTTTACTCTCAGAATTCTTGCCAGAAATCTGCTGAGAGGATGTCGCCGACAAAATATTCTCTCATTTTTTCGTTTTGATGTCTGACCTGGAATTTGAACCGTGGCCTGACTTCTAAAAAGCCAACACACTACCTACTAGACTAAAGCGACTTCTGCATACCAGTGGGTTTATTATCCCATCTTTCCTTTCCAAAGAAATGTCAGATAATCTGCAATAGGAATACCAATCTCCTGATTGAAGGGTTGTAGTGGCCAATTGTATAAGTATGTATGTAACTAAGTAACGCAAAGGGACAATCAAAGATTTAATAGTTGATCCATCCATTAACATTCTAGGATCTGTCCGAAAGCGGATTTACACTAAGAAGCCTATTTTGAAGCACAGTAGACCAATTTACTTAATGTGGTGTATGTGCGATGAAGTCGACTTCTGCGGATAGCAACGTACATATACTATGATGGAGTTAAGCTTTAGAGTAGCTTTCGGAACCGGCATGCATTGAGTCGAAACCTCATAAGGCAAATGTTTTTGACAAAAGCGGTTACTCTGCCATTATTTCCTAAAAAACCCTGATAAAGTATGCTTTCAAGGACAGAATCATACCTCTTCGATATATCATAGCTTAGTGAGAACAAAAAAAAAAAAGCAAATGAGAATCATAAGGAATCCGTCATTCAACTGTAATCTCCAAACCCTGCTTTGACTTCACTGAACAGAGCAATTATCAAGAGCGACTCTGAAGTACATTTCAAAGTAAAAGAGTGTCGAATAATATTTCCTTAGACTTTCACGCAAAAAATTAATTCTTTTGTTAGGAATTATTTCCCTTATAATAACACAAACTGTGGCACTATTTTTTAATACTGCGGGGTATTTCAAATGACAAACCATGCTTGGATTACTTATGGCACATGAAAAATGCATTAAAAAGTATCCTTAAAAACAAAAATTTTCATTTTCAATTCATGAAAATTCCTGTGAATTTCTTTTCCAAAAATAAAAGCAAAAAACATTGTGGAATTAGAATCCACCACAACCAATGTATGCAAATGGAAATGTTCTCCTGGCTTATTATCCCAGATAATGGCATTAAAGCTCTCTGCCATCACATTCCAGTAAAATCATCCTGCTGTTGGTTGTTTACAGCTTTTTAATGGTTTTTTTGCTTTTTTTTATTTTAATCTGAGGTTTTTAATTTATTTAAATGTTGTTAGAAACAGTTCTTAGTGAGTTACGAGGCCGCATGATAATAAATTTTATTTATATTGGACAAATTCCAAGAATTCATTTTGAAAAGAATTTTTTAATTACATTTCAGCTTATGTATGTATTGTGGTAGTGTGTTGAAGGAAAATAAATTCAAAAGGAATTATTTTATGGCAGCAACAGTGAGTACATAAAGGGTGATTTTTCTTGAGCTCCAGAACTTTTAATAATAACTTAAGCTGGTTATTTATCATAAAAATCATGCATAAATTATATCAACAGTATACAGATCTTAATTGAATTGTCATAGTCTAGTAGCCAGTGAGGTGGCTTATTAGAGGAGAGCTTGTGGTTCAAATCCCAGCTCAGGCATATCGAACAAAACGAAAATGAGAAAATATTTCTTTCGGCCACTTGCACGCAGCAGTCTTCTGGCAAAAACTCTGAGAGTAAAAATAAAATAAAACTGTCGTTCAGACACGATTTTGAACTAGAGGTCCCGTCACTCATGGATGTGGTGTGAGAAGCTAGCTTGTAATCCTGAATAAAGGGTTGTAATGACAAATTAAACAAGTAAGTAATGCGGATTATAATAAGTCAGGCAATGCTTCAGGTCTTTCATGACCTGGATAAAACATTTGACAAACTCTTGCAATCAGGAATGCCCTCGCATTTAAAGGTAAGCCAATAAGGATAATAAATAAGTATGTCGGATACACACATTACATGAAGCATATGTTAATACACCATCAGTACTGGTATGAGCGCTGGTTGTATTCTATTACCCTTGTCCTTCATGATAGGTTTATAGAACGTCATGAGCAGCGTAAACAGTGAGGATCGGTTTTGCGTAGGATATTGAAGGATCTTAATTATCCAAATGATATTGGTATACAACCTTACAATAACCTTACAACCTTACAATAACAACTTGAACTTGCTGAAAAGCTGTCAAATGTTTTAACGTAGTGACTCCTTATTGCCTTTGTCTTAAGTGTTATACTTAGAAACTTTAAATAGTTGTTTGGACTTCAGTCTCCTTTAGTTTCGAGTGCCCATTGTCAAAATAAACAATGTGACAGCAGGCAGATATTAACCATACGATTAACATTTTAAATGTGTTCGCTTAACCACACCGTACATTGATTTCACAGGCTATTGATCCTTCTTTGATGTCATAACGTTATCAATAAGTTCTTCAAACAATAATGCCAATGGATGTTGGTCATACTGATCTGGAATCATATAAGATGCAGTGCTTAAAGTGGCTCTATTGAACGGCTACAATCCTTTCTGCTATCTTCTCACACAATTAATAACCTAGACACCACATGCCATAATGATCCTATAACGTCCTGTTTCAAACCGATTGTACCTAATCCATCATTTTTCTATACTCCTGGCTCGCACTTCTCAACCACTCCAATAGTTTTATGAAGGTGATGGTCGTCATTACACCTTTTGTAGAAATTGTTATGATGAACCAGACGAACTCGAGATAACAGGTCTCAAGTGGTTTCATTATCGCATCTTTCCTTTATAAAATAGTGAAGTCGGTTTAGTCCCTTTGCAAACGAATGCCATATGACTTTGACTGAATTGTATGTCACACTAGTCGTTACAAGTGCATCAGGTTTGTTGTTACCTTCAATGTTCCTGTATTCAGGAACCCATTTGATAGTAAATGTTGAAGGTCTGACTATCTTTTTTGCCGACACTCGGCAATCTTAGAGGTGGTGTATACACACTCTAAGAATTTGATGGCCGCTTTGATGTCAGTAAATACGAAAAGTTTCTCAAAAATCTGTCGTTCAGAGTCGACTTTAAACTGGTAGGTGCCGCCATTTATGTATAAAAATTAAGACACACAAGATAAGTGGTGCGAAAAACTAGGTCGTAATCCTGACTAAAAGGTTGTAATAGCCATTTATGTATGTATGTATGTAAATACGCATATACCTTCACTCGATAGAGTCCGATACCGAACGGAGGTCTTTATACTCATTATGTCTGCCTGAATACAAAAGAATTGAAAACACAATGGGAAAGACTCCACATTTGACTCTTAAGAGACCTTAGAGCCACAACAAGAGACTTCAATTTTGCTTTATCTTTGGTCTTTACATTATTGCACCTTTTCACTGTCCTGGTCGTTCTGTGCTGTCTACGAGACAGCTTTCTCTTTGACTGTAGTTCTGAAGTTGTAAGCGTGAATATTCCCAGAATTCATCGCAAGCATATATTGCAGAGCCGGCGTTACAACTTTTGTGTAGCCATAGAATAACTTGCCAGTTTTTTTTTTTAAATCTGAAATGAATTTCAAATTCCCCCACCTTTCTTGATTCTTAATTTAAAAGCCTACAAAACTTTTCTATCTCATCCTCGTACATGCTTCTTGTCATGTCATGATTATTTTTTTTTGCCATAAAATAAAATGAAGAAACTATTGATTGCTGTTATAAAATCAATTCAATTAAAACTTTTATAGTCTCTATTTATTCTCTTATACTTCACTTCACTTCTTTTCTCTTCACTCTGTTGATGATTGTTGCAGATTTTTGTTGCAATAAATGGAATTGAGGAAACCAAAGCAAATATTTATCTATTGGTCATCAAATAAAGAGAGTGAAGAGCTGCTTGCTGCCTGCTGCCTGATGCAACTCCAAACAGTCATGGAAGCAAGAAATATGGGTTAAACATCCAAGCATTACATTAAGGAGTGATAAATGGAAGAAAAATTGAGAAAAGTAAAGAAGAGAAGAGGATAAGGAAGAACCTAAAAAGGGGAAACAAACAACTTGACATGGTTTCTGGGCAATGTTTTCTAGCAGTTGGTAAACGAAAAGCTGGAAACATCTTCATCTGGTTCAGCGTTTTGTTTTTCAAAAATCTTGTTGGCTTAGAATGACATCAGGTCACTGAACTAATGTCTATACACACACCCCAAAATACATACGTATGCATGAATTGCATACAAAAACAAACAAACAAACAGAGAAATACTACAATGCATGCTCACACACATACTCACACTCAGGACGAGTATGATACACACAAAGGATATGAGATACCATGCAAGCAACATTGTATTTGAAAAAAGAAAATTAAAAAAAAAAACAAAAAAATATCCAAAACAAAACAGACACATAGACAGACAGCATGACGGAAATGAGAAAAACCATCAGCCAACACAATAAACACACATACATTCTGTATACAATACAGTTGTGTGAGTGAAAACATAACTAAACTGGCAGTCAGACAAAAAGACGTCGTGCACGTCCATTATTGCTAGAGAGCTCATAATGGCCAATATTTTATGGCATACTTTGTGGCGTATAATACAGCTGCTTACATAACTTCAATCATTATTCTTTTGGAATTCATAAAAATAGTAGCAAAACACCACCACCTCCGCCCACATACATCATGCATAGCAATTTTACGACACTCTTTCACAAAAAAAAAATCCCCTTCTAAATAACCCAATAGACAACAGAGTGGGTATTACAAAATAAAGTTACGATTTTTATTATTTTTTTTTGTTGTATTCTAAGGAATGCATTTGTGATGAGATCACTGGCAAGAGGAGAAAATATTTAAAAAATTTGTTAAAACAAATTCAGTTTTTTTTCTTTCAATTATTACTCACCCTTTAAAGCAAAATTTTATTGCTTTTTTTTTGGTTACAGGAAGTGTATGTGGGTTGCTGCTACTGCTACTGCTACTGCTGCAGTTGATAAAATGCAATGGAACGTTATTCTAGTGACACATAAAAAAATAGCGACAAAAAAAAAGAGGAAGATAGAAGAGAGAGAGAGAGAGAATGAGATAGAAAGAAAGTTTTCCTTTTTATTTCAGATGATTTTGCATCGTTATACGCTAGTTTTTTAATTTAATTTTTCTTTCTTTCTTTCTTTCTTTTTTTCTGTGTGTGTCACATTTTTTGTCGTTGTGTGTATACGTACAAACTCAATATATTTTTTGTTACTGTTGTTGTTTGTGTTGTTGTTGTTGTTGTTTGTATTGTTATCAGTGAAAACGGGAAATACAAATGCGCACAACTATAGAAACTTAACTCTCACCAATACGTTTGCAAAACAAGACACCGAAATAATTGTACACTTACTGACACACACGTACTAGATACTCATATTCAATCTCTCACTCACATTCCCTTACTCTTTTTATAGTAGCGACACAGACACATACACACAAATAATTGTACTCACACTCTCTCTCACAGTCAAAGGAAATAGAAACACCGCTCAGTAAATGATTGTGTGTGGGCAAATGTAGCGGTTTTTTTGTCGTTCTCTTTAAATATTAAAGCAACTCATGCTGCTTTTTATTTATTTGAAGAAAGTTGGTGTATTTTTTAAATTAAATTTAAGAAAATTTCAAATTGATTTAAATTTAATAAAAAATTTTATTTTTTAAATTTAATGAGAAAAAGCGCTGCATTTAAATTAATTAAATTTAAAAGAGAACACTTTCTTAAAAAATATTAAATTTGTATTTAGACATTCGTCTGAGATCGTTCGTCTTACAGAAACATGGTTAAATCAGATCTGAAAATAGCAAGGTCTAACACTCTCAATTTCCAACGAAAAAGTATCCAACCAGCATAATAAACAGGTCTCTCATAAAATTCGGAGAGGTATTTATGAGAGGAACGATTAGAATGATCAAAATGACAGCGGAACAACAGTCTTAAGTTCAGGCGAATATTTGTATTATCAAAGTTTGTTGTGCTTATGTAAATTGCTTTACATATCACATCCTTAAGCTACTAAAATATTCTATCAGTAAATGTAAGGGCATTTATTATCTAATTTCTGCGAATTATTGGAGATAAAAGTCCCACTAATTCCAACATATTGCACTTGGCGATATCATGAATATAAATATTGTCTGGGGCGATATCGATGCAGGAAAATCAATGAATATTCACGGTACCTTTCGCATTTTATTTACAGCTAAGCAGTATTGGCGTAGTGGAAAATAATGAATGAGACACAATCCAGATTGCATAAGCTTGAAATACCAATATTTTAGCGCAGATATAATACGTCTCAGAAGATTAAAAAGGAAGAAGCTAAGGAAGGAAAGCTAATAGGCCTTAAAGGTGAGCTCACAACAAGCTCACTCGATGGCTTAGGTGTATGCCGATGGGTATAAAGGCATGAAACGCTGATTGCTTTATGGAAGTGCGACAAGGTTGTAAATATGACTCTGGTAGCAAAATAATGTATAAAGCGAAGGCCTTCTGAATACTCTTAATAGTGCAATGGTATCTGCCATTTAACTCACGGCTTCTCAAAACTAGTAGGAAGCCTACGAGAAACATAGACTGCAGTGAGAAGATTGTCGAAAGGAAATTGATTTCTTTCTCTTGCTCGAGGACTGAAGTTTACATTTAAGAGCTTATGTCTCGTAAGTCAATCTAAGAAATCTAATAGGAAATCAATTTGTATTATCATAGAAATAATTATCGAAAGATAAGTTAAGGTTCAAATTTTCTTAAACTGTTAACATTTGCCTACTTCTGACAAAATTTTGCTCTACAGAATCATTCACGTTTAATTGAAGTTTTTTTTGTTATCCCCCTTGAAGGCTCTAACTATCTTGCACAGTTCGTTGTTGTTGTTTTTACCGCATTCCATATCCGAGTTCTTGAAATACTGTTTGTTCTCAAATGATTTTTTATTGACTGTGATTTCTAGAGCCTAGTGAATTCCCGTGTTATTCTGACAGTCGTCCTCGTAATTTATTATAGAGTGGGCTCCTCGTTGATTTAATGTCAAATGTCCATGTTTCTGAGTGTGTTGTATCAGAATATTTGGAATTTTTTAATGAGTGATTGTATATGAAACTAGCCAGGTTTCATTTTGCTTAATATTTAACAGAATGTACATATAAAATACAAAATATTTTAAGAGAAGACGCCAAAAATGCTTATTTTATATGGACAACTCCTTATTTAGTAGAATATTACGTAAACTTTACATAAAACAGAATCTAAACAATGTATCACCAACACAATTCTCGTGCTAGGGAGTCATGGCATACATTACTCGAATTATTATGATCTCAACTAGACGTTATAAATCTGAATGGCGCCCCATCAGGAGTCATGGAAGCCATTACGTATATAAATATCGTATCATACTTCACATTCAGATTATGTATGTATTTTCTATTTAATTACATATGAATTCTTATTACAACACCGAATACAATTTATTTCTCTCACGCTACGAAATCAAAAGAATTCTGAAACTCCAATAAGAATTTTTGAAATTTTAAAATTCTCGCGTTATAACGCAATCAAATAAATGCAATTTTTAGGCCTATAACTGACTAACTAAGCTTAAAATAAGAAGATTTAATCGACAAATAACTGATTAAGGATGAACGGGCCGTTATGAGTGCTCAAGCGAGCTTTTGGCATCAAGGCTACCACTTTGACCTAAGAGGATGAAATAATTCCCAATTATGACAATGTTATGTTGTTCACCAGACACCAATGTTATGTTGTTCACCACAAGAACCCACATTTCAGATATTACAGACCCTCGTATATCAGATATTTAATAAACACAAAAAAATTTCCATTTAAGCCGCGTATATCTAAATTGCAAACTCAAAAGAAACATGAGCTAATATTCTAAGCGAAATCGCAAATCATAATGGAATTACAAAGAAAAATAAATTGAAACTGAAATGATAATCCTCTCCACAGGACGCAAACACAGGGAATTTACATAATTTTAGAAAATGATTGAAAATTATGAAACGCAAGAAAATTGAAAGAAATTTTCTTGTAATTTTTCTTTTCTTTCTTGAGACAAAATGCCATGTGGTCGCTGTACCACCACCACCTATGCCGGTGTAGCAGTTCATAAATCTTATTAATCTTACACAACTTATTAGTTTGAGTCACTATTGCTGCCTCTAAGCGCTTTGGTTTTTCGTTTAAATCCTGTGTGTGCATCTTTTCTGCTTTCTACACTTTCTACACACCCAGTTGGCATCACTAGTCTTCACTCATTTACTCATTTACTGACTCCTGGCTGCTTTTTTTTTTTGTACTTCCTTGCCGAGCAAGCAAGCAATACACACACAAAAATACAATAAAAAACAACAACAACAACAATAACAGTAATATACATAGATAACGATAGAATATTAACAAAAAAACCAAAAAACAAAAAAAAAACAACAATAACAACAACAACTTAAAGAAACAGTTGTTTTGTTATACTGATTATTACGATTTCATTTCTGTTTTCTCCTGTGGGGGTATATGTATGTGTGAGAGTGAGTTAATGACTGTGACGGTGTAGCGGTGTGTATGTGTGTGTGTGTATAAGAGAGTTTTTTTTTCGGTTCTTTCTTAAAGACAATTTTTTTTGTTGGTTCTTTAACGATTAAAATAACGAAAAAAAAAATTCGTTTCTTCTCTACCCGACTGCCCTTACTTTTGGGAGAAATTTTCTTCATTAAAAAGGAAGAAAGGCAATCGAATCGAATAACGGAAAAAAAGAAAATTTGGAAAAATATAAAGAAAAACTAATTTATTACCACCGTTGTTGGCTACGGTTTGCTATGCTGTTTTCTGTTCTGTATTGTGCTTCTTAAACAATGACAAATCGAATCGAATTTTGTTTGTATAACTTTTTTCTATTGATTTTCGTTTTTCGTTTTTTTTTTTAATTTTTCTTCTTTTTTTTTCTTTCTTTTTTGAACAGAAACTTTTTGTCGCTTTTTTCTGCTTTAAAGATTATTAAACCGTAAGACACAAATTTTTATTTCTTTTTTTTAAATTTTTTTGGTTTTTCTTTTGACTTTTTTTTCTAAAGAGATTCGAAGATTTCAAATGGGTTTTCTTTCTTTAAATAACTTTTCTTTAGAAATCTTGTTCAATTTTTTTTTTCAGAATATCACTGTTTTATAGACACTCATACAGAGCGAAGGAGAGAGAATTCAACTGACTTCGACGGTGATAAAATTTTCACTGAATACTGTCTGTGCTTGACTAAAAATGTAACCGTTATCCGTTATTATTATTACACCGGACTGAACGTTGGATGGAGGAGCATTGCAATAGATTTGCCAGAGAGAATAAAAACTTAAACTCTCAAAAGAGGGAGAAGAGAGAGTTATTTTATCGTCATTCATTCATTCAAACAAACAAATCTTACTTCTAAGGGTTGCAATGTCACTTGGCTGTCACTTGTTTCTTTCTTCGTTTGTACACTTTAATTTACACCAAATGCGTAGTGAATTAGCGAACGAACTGAAAGGTTCTTTACTCTACAAATGTTCTTCACCTTTCTTGGCCGTAATAATAAAATGTTTCTCGTGTCTTGTTTGACAATTAATTAAAAAAGCAAAGAATTTTAGCAATGAAATATCAAAGCTGTGGTGCTCTCTAATGATGAGTTTGAAATGTCAAAGTGTTAAAGGGAAGGGCAAACAATGCAGAGAAAGAGTCAATAGTGTCGTTTGCATAGTGCGCATGTTTGGAACATATTGTTACTTTTTGTTTTTTTTTTCGTTGTTTCTTCTTATTGTTTTTGTTTTATTCGTAATCGATTCATATGTGTTACCTTTAT
>QOCX01007219.1:0-10390 GCA_005959815.1 Sarcophaga bullata
GAGTTACTCAAATATCTGTCGACTTCAAACTATAGCTGCCTCCAATCATGTATGAGATTAACACACACAACATGAGTGGTCGTAATCCTGTCGAAAGCGTTGTATTTAAGTAATAAGAAGGAGAAACGTAAGGATTGTTTCAATTGATATTAAATTTGAAAGGAATTTCGATTAGTAAGAATAGCATGTTTGTGGCTATAGAGTAGTTGGTAGTGAGGCCACAGTTTAAATCCTTCGTCAGACGTCTTTCAACAAAACGAAATATGGAAATAACGTTTCCTCTGCAACTGCCTCTCAGCGGATTTCTGGCAAAAAATCGGAGATTAAACTTATCATGAAAACACTCTCCAAAAATCTGTCGTTCATCTATAACATTTAACACACATAATACAAATGGTTTGAGAAGATAGCTCATACTCCTGACTACAGGGCTGTAATGACCAATTACGTATGTATGTACGATGTGATCCGCTTTTAATAACAGACAACATAGCGCAGATTTCGGTTTCGGTTTATTTGAAATAATTATGAGAAACAAAAATTCTTAACGAACATTGTTGGAAATTAGAAAGAGATGACCACGCAATCTTCATTTATTGCTTTTCTGGTGGAATTGTCAGTGTGGTTTTCTGCACATGGAAAAGAAAACGTCCAAAACATTTGCTGAAGTTTAAGTTGCAGAAGATTTGCAAGATTCCTCTTTGGAAGCTGTGCTTCCAAGAAAGATGTTTTTATTTATAATCGTTGTGGATGACACTAATGTAACGAAATATAAATAGAAATAGTTCTTTAAGCGGTTTCCTCTGATCATTCTTCTTTCAAAATCTCTGAGAGTAAAATTTAAAATTGCCATGAAAAATTTCTCTCAAATTTATTCTTCAGAGTCGAAGTTAAATTGTAGGGGTGATGTATGTATGCATGTTATGTACGTCAGTTATGACAATTGTATTTCTTCCAGTCAGCATTTATAATCTATAAAGGTAGCTGTGGAAGAATATTGATTGAGCACTGTTTTACTGGCATCATAGGTTAGGTTTGATTAGCGGTTGCCGTTCACAGGCAATTGACGTCTGTTCTGAAGTGTAGAGCGCTCACATAAAAGTTGTTGCACCGATTCTGTTTCCTCTGCATCAGGGGAGGGGACAGACCGTGATAGTCAGCAAAATTGCCCATTTGAATGTCTTACTAGAGAGCGCACAATTCTCTTGTCGAACTCAAGTAGTACCTTGGTTTTTATGCTGTCCATTTGCTGGACACAACAGTTTAGAAATTCGGCAACCGGGTATGTAGAGCCACCCACGGTTTGCTGAATTCCATGCTCGTTTTTCTAATTTGGAGAAGTATTCTTGCAGAGGTACACACATCCTCTCTATCTTTCCTCCTTAAAAATTTCCCGTCTCTTCTGTGCTAGTTCGTTAGCCTTTTTGTTTCCCTCTGCTTCATTAAACTGTAGCCCTCGTGAACCAACATTTTTTCAGCGTTTCAATCAGTATCTTGTCAATAGCGGGTGGAATGTTCTCTATTGGGGAAGGAATTATGGGTGACCGAAAAACAAGTTAGACAGCTCAAGTTCCATAATCTTTGAAGACGTAGGAGTAATTGTTTACCAAATTTACCACTCAATATATTTACTGTGTCACTTGTAGCACCGTTCTATTAAAACCTAATTGCAGAAAAATCTTCGTTTACATGCAGACATAATTGGTCATTACAACCCTTCAGTGAGGATTACGACCTAGCTTATCTTCTTCGTTTACAAACACTTCTTAACTATTTGGAAAATAAAACGTCTTCTCTTGCCTCAAACGACTACAATTTGTGTTTATACTGTAATGGAAATGAAAGTTTTTAATTTCACTATTGCTCTGCGCTATAATTTTCCTCATAATTTATGCCATTGAATCCAATTTTCTTTATTAACCCTTATAAATTGATTTTTTTGACCAAATTAAATTCTACATTTACTGTTGTTGTTATTATTTAAAAAAATCCTTTTATTGTTGATGTTGTTGTTGTATTTGTTGTTTCTCAAATGTACAAAAAGAGCAAAACAACTGAATTGTAATATTTTATCCTTTCCTTTATCTCTCTACACATGCCAATTGAAGACAAATGTTGATGAAACCATAGAGAAACCAGATCTAATTTACACACCCAAACATATAAACATATTAAAACAGATTTACAGAGAAGGACAAATGCACTGTTATCAGTATACAAGTGTGTGTGCGTGTGTGTGCAAAATGCATTTTCATTGGAAGTATGCAAGTATGCATGTGCGTATATGTAGTAGAAGGAAAAACAAAGCGAGAGCAATAGATAACGAAGAACTAACGGTAAATAGAATACGTACGTATTTGTTTTTTTTTTTTTGTTTTTTGTCATAATGGAGTGGAATTAAATACCGAATAAATGGAAATGGAAACATTGGCAATATAAAATTACCCAACAAACCAAGTTCTTGTCGGGAGTTTATGGTTAAAGGTATACATGATGAATAATAAAATGAAATAAAATATTCGATTGTTTCATAATTAAAGCTAGGTTAAATTGTTAAAAGCATTAACATAAACGAAAACCACAGAAAAAATATACGTCGGAGGAGACTTCCTCTCAGCAGTTATCTGGCAAATACTCTGAGAGCAAATAAAATTGCAATGAAAAGTTTCTTAAAATTCTGTTATTTAAACTGTAGGTCCCGCCACTCGTGTATAAAATTAACGCACACAACATAAGTGGTATGAGTAGCTAGATCGTAATCCTGACTAAAGTGTAATAATGACCAATTATGTTCATAGCAAGACGATTAATGCTGTCAATAGAACAACATGCATAGAATAGAGGTTTTAAAAACTCGCCAAAAAACGTTTTATTGACATCATTGATAATGAATCAAAGAACGGTTAATATCTTATTTATTTTGCTTATGCAGTCCTTATAATAATTCATACGCATGCAGCTAAGCTTGTTCTGCTTGCTGCGTTGAGTTTATTGTGTTTGTGAAGGGTTGTAATGACATATTAAGTGAGTTGTTGTTGCGTTAATTGTGTTTATAGCCTATTATGGGTGTAGAGTAATCGACAAGAGACTCTGGTGGGAATCGAACCCATGACCCTCACGCTAATAGTCTAGCACACTACCCACTATTTCACTATTTTCAATAACAGCATAAAAAAAGCATGATAAAAAATATTAATTTGTTGACACTGAACAGTTTTCAATTCTAGAATTTTGTATTTTATTGGCATAATTGGTCATAGCAACCTTAGTAGTATGGACTAGAACCTAACTTCTCTCATTACTCTTACTCGTTATCAGTGAGTGATTTAACCTACTGTCGAACATAGATTCCGTATGACAGATTTTATAGACTTTTCATGGCAAATTTATTTACATTCAGAGTTTTTATCAGAAGACTGCTCAGAGGAAGTCGCCGAAGAAATATTTTTTTCATGTTTCGTTTTCTTCGATATTTCTAATCTGTGGTTTGAACAGCAGCCTAACGTCTAATAAGCCAACAACCCACTACCTACTAGACTACGACGACTTTTTGTTTTAATTTGTTTACTTTAACTAACTTTCTACAGCGTAGGTGCCCTGATGGCCTAGCTGATAGTGTGCTAAGCTTCAAGTGCCGAGGCTGAGGCTTGTTTGTCTGACATGATATGTGACTACTGACAACAGGAAAAAGATAGTGGGAATTATTAATAAAAGAAGCAATTCCGGAAAAAAGTGATAAATGTATATACAGTGGCTATTAAGAAAATTGTCACTCACGGTTCTCTTTCCTTTGTCCTATAAAATATCGTTCCTGTATTCCCATACAATGCATTGCATGAACAAGGATCATCTCCTGAGTTGAGTGTTGGCCTAAAAAAAAACAGGTGACTAATTGGCAACAGGTTCTAGGATAATAACTTACCTTAAGGCTTTGAAGTCGCTGTGCAATTATCTGAGAAAATGGTTTACTTTTGATTTCTGAAATTTGCGGAAACAACAAGAGAATTTTCGCGGTATATAGTGCCCGTATTACTATAAAATTAATAATTTTTCTCCTTATACCTTATTTTATTTGTTTTATTTTCATTTCATTTGATTCGCTTTTTTTTTTTTTTTGTATTTGATTGATGAGTTACTTTTCTAATTGCGGGTATTAAATGTCTGTCAACTAGAAAACAAACTATTGATATCGTGTTTATGATGATAACATTGACGGCAACTCAATAATAATGACGTTGATGGCAAAGTTAATGCTCTGGCATAATTTTATTCTTTTTTTTTTTGACGATAATATACTTGATTTAAAAATTATACTCAAATCATGGCACGGGGAAATATTTGATCATTGGCGTGCCTAGTTAAATATGATGACTTTAAAATGCCGTAAAACAAAAATGGTTTGAAATTTTGCCAAATTTATTCCTTTGTTGTGAAGTTAAATAAAGTCATATAGCTACCGCGGCTGGACTCACAGCACCTCATTCGATCAGACCAATTTTCGAATGTTGACCTTCAAATGCTCAATTGTCTTTAGATTATCGGCATAACACTTTTCATTAACGGCGCCCATCAGCAAATAGTTCAACGATGTCAAATTCCAGCTTCTTGGTGACCAATTGACCTCACCATTTCAGCTAGTTGAACAGCCATCAAGCGTTTGATGCAATAAATCGATTGTGGCAAGTATGGCAAGTTGAGCCATTCTGTTGAATATAAACATCGTTCACATCAATATCATGAGGAGTGGGTATAGAAAAATCGGTTATCATGGTGCAATAGGTGTCTCCATTGATCGTAATGGTTGCGCCGTCTTCATTTTCAAAGAAATATTGACCAATGATACCTTCGCTCCACAAGCCTCATATAACAGTCACTCGTAATGCATGCAATGGCTTTTGTGAGACCCAAAAACGGCAAATTTGCTTATTAACTTACCCACCAAAACGAAAATAAGCTTCATCCTAAAGAAAATCTACATTATCGTGCAGTTTCTCTTTGGCCTAGCTAGCGATCCAAACACGAAGTGGATGGTCATGCGGCTTCAAGTCTTGAATCAATTGCGAGATCTCTTCGCAAAATTCGAAGTAAATTGGTTTGTGAAATGTTCAGTTCTTTAGAACGATGACGAGTTGATGTTGATAGATTCTCTCTCACACACACTCTCAGCTGCAGCGTCGATATTTTCCGCTGTATGGACTGTACGAGCACGCTCACATCTTGGCACAGCAACAATGAAACCAATCTTAAGAACTTCAGCAATAAACTTCGGTATACCGGGCATTGTTGGTTCTTCTTTGCGACCAAATTTTGTACGACAATTTTAGGTAATAAATTTCCAAGAAATCCCAATGTCGTTCAAACGTAAATCGATTCATTACGTTCAAAGGAAAATAAAATAACTGACTTTTTGTGACAGAATGAATGACAGAAGTATTGCCAGATTCGAAATAACTGATGTTTTAAATTTTTTTAAACCGATACAACAATTTCTAAAAATTTATTTGGGTATTGCAATAAAATCTTATCAGAATGTGCCTATTATAGCAACTCCCTGCATTTGCTTATGTTGGGATTGTACGGCTACAAATCATAATAATTTTACAAAAATTTTAGACTTCACAAGTAGACAATATGGTATATTTTCTTTCCTAACAAGCTCCACACAATTGATGGTATAAATGAATGACTGAATGAATGAATGAAAGAATGAATGAATGAATGACTGAATGAATGAATGAATATATAAATCTAAACAAATATATGTATGTATGGATTTATCATTTGACATTTTCCAACAAACAAACGAACAAACACAATTCAAATAAGATAAATTATTTATAATAATGGACATTGAAGATGATGATATCTAACGTACTCACTCGCATTCATATGCGATGTCCCCAATAATCATAATAATTCAGTGAAAATACTCAAGTAACATCAAATATTCAATTTTTGCAAAACCATCCATAATAACAAACAAAAAATAAAGAAAATATGAAGTAAAGAAACGAAATAATATGATAATAATTTTAAATATCATGTCTCTGTCTCTTTGAAGTTTGATAGGAGGCAATTCCCGGAATTCATTCATAGCATTGCGTACTTATACTCGTACATTTCAATTAAGCGCCAGTGTGCAATGCAAACAAGTGAAATTGAAATGAAAATCATTATCGTTATCGTTATCGTTATCCTTGTAATATTGCAATATATTTGCGTACTTGTGTATATGAAATAACAGAGTCGTACTTACTGCAAACGTACATACGACAGACAATAACAATCAGCTGTTCAAACTTGTGATGGGAAAAGTGAAATGAAAAGAAAATAAATTAAGATACTTACGCAATGATAAATACGTGAACAAAATATATGGTCATCGGCAGAATTCATAAAAATACAAAACATACTGAATTCGTTGTTTTGTTTGTAATGTAGGAATAATTATACAACCCCTACTTTGCTTTCCGTCGAAGATTTCTTGAGTTACTGGATGCCAATATTCACCCTGGGCAATTGATTTATTGGAAAATGTAATAAGAAGTTGAACAGCGCAATGTCATTTTATAGAATGTTCCTTATGGTTTCATTATTTTTGCGGCAAGGGCTGCACTCTGTCCTATCCAGAAAACATAAGCAACTGATGCAATGCAATCTCAGATTAATAATTCTTAATAGAAAACTTACAATCCTTTCGTAATTGATAAAGACTTCTTCTACTACTCTGACCTGGTGTAGATCTCAGGTGAATCAACGCTCTGATTCTCTGCCTAGTTAATGCTACAATAGGATTCTTGACGATGTCTAAGAAGTCTGCTGCAGATCCATCTCTTCAGTAATTTATTCGCAGTGATTCCGAAGTAATAAGGGGCCCCAGCAAATTATAATTCTTTTGACCACACCGAGCCAAATGATCAAAGACCTTTTTAACCAGCCCGTATTATATCAAATGCTAAGCCATAGCTAAGAAACAACTAAAAATCTATCAGCATAAATGACACGAGGTTATTTGCTGTCAGGTGCGGAATATCGATATATTAATTCCCTGCTTATAAGCACAGCCCTTGCAGCATTTTTAAAAGTGCTTATATCCAAGGAATACTGTAATGGATTTTTTAAACGTTCATAACTTTGATTTGGCAACGCTGTTCTATTTCATAGCTGATATTTACAGCTGATAATTACTTTTTATTTAGTTTGGTTTTGCATTCTAGTGCGGTTGCGTGAAATTTTTAACAAAATAGTGAAAGTGTTTACCAATATTATAGTGCAATGCCTCCATTTTGTGGTTTATATATGGATATACATACATAGATCGTTTTCGAACAACTTACTTAATTGTTGGTCATTACAACTTTCATGGCAAATATATTTACTCTCAGAGTGTTTGTCAGAATACTGCTGAGAAAAATTCGTCCAAGAAATATTTTTTTTTTATATTTCGTATCGTTCGAGATGTCCGAGCTGATGTTTAAACCACGAGCGACTGTTAAATAAGCCAACACACTACTTACTAGACGACAGCGACTTCAAAGTTCAACAGAACGCAAAGAAGAAACTGTAGCCGCTATACAGGGGAAACATTTAAGAAGATCCAAATCAAAAGTTTCTTTGCCGTTCTCAGTAACTGGGGTTATGTACTTATAGTTTATGGCCTAAAAGCATTCAAGATTTTCTTTTGCGCAGAAATTAAAAGCAAGTGAACATCGTATTGCAGTCGCTGTAATATAGTAAGTAGTGTGTTGGCTTATCAGACGACGAACCACTATGCCAGTCATCTCTAACAAAATGAAATATAAAGCTTCTGACATATACTCCGGAAATAAACAAAATTTCAATGAAAATCTGTCGTTTGCATTCGACTTCAGATTGCTGGTCCCACCACTCATAAATAAAATCAACACGCACAAGGTAAGTGATATAAGAAGCTAGGTCATAATCCAAAGTTCTTTTTCTAGGCACTCTTAAACAAAACTGTTAAAGAAGTTTTATCAGAGGAATCCGATTGTTTTTATAAGATGGAGGATAGAGAGAGAGAGAGCTAATGTCAACATAGCTTTGAATGAAAGACTAATTTTTTATGTTGATTTTCTACTCTTGCTTTGTACCTAGAAAACCATGTGGCTAGCACATCTATATACTCGTAGATTTAATTCGCAGAACGTAAAGCATTTATTGTTCGTTAGTTACTAACATATTGAACGTTATCTGTCTGTGAGCATTTCACATTGAAAAGTCATGTGGATATTATTATGAAATGTTGAAGGAAATCAAATTGGATGATTAAACTTTAATTTTTCTCTGCGTTTAAATTATTATTTTTTCCTTTTTCTTGTTTTTGTTCTTGTTTTCTTTTAAGCAGTTAACCGAAATCAATAGCTTCCTTTTGGTTGCTCAAGGAGCAGTCTTAAAATTGTAACTTCTGTTGTTGCTTAAAATCGATTTTTAATTTTGTGTCATGTCCATAATCTTTACATTCTCTTGGAATACATATCACACTGGCAGTCAGTATGTGTTCTTATTGTATTCATCATTACATTTTTATATTTTTTTTTTGTTTTTCATTCTGAAAATATAGCTTTCATGTGAACGAAAACAGAGAGAGAGAGAGAAAAAATGTTCATAATTTTTGTTGCACAATTTTGATCACATTTAAGACCACAATATGGTTAAAGGATATAAACCACATATTCCTAGCAATATTGTGTCGGCATGGCAGCATTTGTACGTGTGTGTTGGGCCAGAGAACAACATGAACATCCTTTGGTTTTGCCACAATATGCATACATTTACACTTGCCACTTCCATGCATAGTGCATAGCAAGTGCAAGTGCGATTGCAACTGTACAAGTGTGGTGCAATAGTATATGTTTGTATAAGTGGTGTGATTAAATGTGTATAAAACACAAAATTAAATGCCATGCATTTATAAGTATATTCATATTCATATTCATATTCATATACATATACATACGTATACATTTTTGTATTTATTCTTGTGAATTTTTTCAGTTCTATAAGTCTATATATAGGGCTGGTGATTTAAATGTTTAAATTTAAAAATGCAAAATCGATTGGAAATTTTACCAAATTTATTTGTTTTTTGTGAATATTATTTCATTCATAAGGCGGCCGCGTCGGGCTTCACAGTATCTTATGCGATCGAATCAATTTTCATGCACTTTTTCGAGTGTATGGTATCGTATCTCGGCAATGGCATCACGAATGTTGGCCTTCAAATGCTCAATTGTCTATGGCTTGTCGGCATAAGACTTTTCTTTAACGGCACGCCACAGAAAATAGTCCAACGATGGCAAATCGCAGCTACTTGGCTGCCAATTGACATCACCATATCGGCTAATTAAATGGCCAGCAAACGTTTGACGCAATAAATCGATAATGGCGTGAGATATATGGCAAGTTGCATCATCTTGTTAGAACCAAACATCGTTTACATCAATACCATGAAGAGCGGATACAAAAAAAAATCGTTTATCATGGTGTGATATGTGTCTCCATTGACCGTAATGGTTGCATCGTCCTCATTTTCAAATAAATATTGACCAATGATGCCTCCGCCTCCACAATGATCGGATGATCATGTGGCTTCAACGCTTGAACCAATTGAACTTTGTAGAGCATTATACTGAGATCTTTTCGAAAAGTTTGATGTAAACTGGTGCGTGAAATGTTCAATTCTTGAGAACGATGACGAGTGAAAGATGTTGGATTCTCACGTACACTCTCAGCCGCAGCTTTGATGCCTTCGGGTGTATGCACTGCACGAGCACACTCACGTTTTGGCGCATCAATAAGTAAACCAGTTTCACGAACTTTAGCCATAAACTTTCTTGTACCGGGCACTGCTAGTTCTTCTCTACGATATTTTCATGCAATTTCCTAAAAATTGTCTTCGTTTTGGAAATAAATTTTAAGTAAATTCCAATGTTGATTAAGTGTAAATCGATTCATTAAGTTCTGTGGAGATAATCTAACTGATTAGAATAAGAATTAGAGTGTTAGAATAGAATGACAGAGGTATTGCCAGATTCAAAATAGTAGATGGTATAAATTTAAACCGATAGATGCCCCATCCTTTATAGGCATACATATGTATGTATTGATAAACACTTACTTCATACGTATCCGTAGATGGGCATAAAAAAAAATTCAATAAATTTTTGTTTATTTGAACATTTTACTTTAACTTACTCGTATGAAACAAATACGAATAACATACTCGTACGTAAGAGAGCTACTTAACATACATAGGAATGCCGGTGGTTGTATATGTACATAGTAGACGTGTGCACAAGGCGCTTAAAAGTGTACAGTATTGCATTTTTCTCATGAGCGAATATTGATTGTAGTAGGAAATACAAATAAG
>QOCX01007222.1:0-10388 GCA_005959815.1 Sarcophaga bullata
TTTTTTTTGGCTACTGTGTCGTCAGACATCTTCAACTAAAACGAAATGTATTTTCGCAGTGTAAAGAAAATTGCCCTGAAAATATTCTTGAAACTCTTCAAGCATTATGTCCCGGCACTCGTACATAAAATGAACTTACACAACATAAATGATGTGAGAAACTAAGTCGTAATCCTAACCGAAGGCTAGTAAAGACCAATTATGTATGCATGATTAAGAGCAGTAAAAACATTACTCGATTAAGATTTGTGTCAGACGTCTGAAGAGCGTAATTTAAGCAACCATTTCAAAGCGTTTAAAAATAATAGAAGTCACTTAAAAGCAAGGAAATATAGAGTCACATGAACTCCAACCAAGAGATATTGAAAAAGGATTTTGCATGTATTATATGCTGTTTGAAAGCCTTAAAAAATAAATCAGTTTTGCATCGACGGATTTATCACTGCGGATGAAAAAAATGTGTTCATTACGATAAGACCAAACGCAAGAATACACTTAGGTGAAACGGTGACAACAAGCAAAAATCTACGTTGAAACAGAATGCTTTGTATTGATGGGATCTGTTGTAGGTGTGGAACATTATAAGCTGCTAAAAACCGATCTAGACTATCACTAGAGCATTGTATAAACAATAATTAATTCGTGTCGGTAAAAGAACGCCCGGATTATAACCACATCCGAGCCATAATTTTCCTTCATTACAAAATTCGGCCACCGTTTCTTCTTTTTTTTTTTGCTTTAGGCAAAAAGCGATGGGAAGAAGTTATACTTCCATATGACAATATTTTGATTGACATGTTCTTTAAAAAAAACTATCTAATAAAGCAATTATTTCTAAACAAATACTAACCAATTTAAGCTATCAATATTAAAACATTTTTTTAGCACTAGATAAACGTTTCGTATAATTTAAATACAAATTGAAATAATTTTCCAAATAAATTTACTTTTTCTTATTAGAAGAGTATAACAAAAACCCTTCTGGAGCACTACTTACATTTCTAAACTAAATTTATTAAATTTATTTGATATCCCCTAACGCTATTGTTGTAGAAAATATTCGAACTTAATTAGTCTTTAACTGGAACGAACTGAATATGGAAATTGTTTGGTGAATTGTTTTGTCTATACACAGTGCCGTGGTTAAAAGAGGTTTATAAAGAAAGAGGTTTTAAAAAATCAATGTCTTCAAGTGGGTTTTGGAATGTAATAAAGAATTACCCTGAAATAATTCAACTTCCCCTTAAATGCCAACTGATAGACGCAAATAAATTTTCAGTTTAAAATCGTTTTTATTGAAAAATATTATGTTCATTTCTTCTATCATTATAAAAAAAATCTTACAAAAATATATGTTTTTCATAGTCGTATGTATATATGTATGTAGGTATGTATGTATGTATGTATGTATGAATTGATATAAAATAAATTTGTTGCTATTAAATATTAAAATTTGACTAAATGACAATTATTTGTTTGTTTTCTTTGTTTTGTTTCATTTGTTTTTGTATTAAATTTATAAACATATTGTAGAAATACTTATTAAAAATTGATGATTTTGGCAAATATTTCTTAAAATAGAAAATAAATTTGTTTTCTAATTTATAGTTTTTAGCAATTAAAAATGATTTTACGTACGTATTATGTGTATGTATTTATGCAAAAGGGATGCAAGTAGAGAGCGAAAAAGCATTACTTTTATTACACGAAAATATTATGAAAAAATTCTTACAAACTAAATTTTCAATCCAAATAATATTTAACGAAACTTATTTTTTTGTTATAACTTCTAATGGGATTTATAAATTATTTATTAAATTTAAATTTTTTTATTTTTTTTTTTTTTATTTAATTTTATAATAATTATTATAGACGTTTAAACCAAAGCTGTTTAATTCGCCTTTAAAATTAGTCTCTGTTTATTGTTTTTATTGATCTTAAACTAATACAAAAATACATTTAGAATGGAATGTATTTGGGGCAAATTTAAACAATACATTTTGTTACATTTAGAAAATATTTTTGTTGTATTTTGGAATTTATTAATTTTAGTACATACGTTTTGTTTGTTATTTTTTTATATTTTGTACTAAAAGTTAACAATTTTGTTTTTTTTTTTGGAAACTACAAGTAACTTAACATGCATAAAACATAAACTCGATTCAATTTAAATTAAATTTTAGATTTAAAATTTTGTCTTTTTATAATGCCTCTACTGCACCCAAATATTTCTCCGATGTCATAATTTTTTATAAACCCTGAATAAATAAAATACACACCCTTGAATGTGATTGAATCGATGAATTAATTTTTTTTTTTTTTTAATTCAATAGATCTCCACTATAAATTGTAACATTGCTGTATTACTGTCGCGTGGAATTCATACTTATCCAGTTCAACATTCATTTATGTAAACCGCTCCGAAATAAGCAGTATCTTGAGCGTCCGGTGTTCTGCGATATAAAACGCCAACATCTTTTATCAGTATGGGCCCATCATTTGTAGAACATAGTAACGCACACGCCAACCATTTGCTGGTTTCATAAATTGACATTTCCTTAGGTATTTGACTACAGTCCGGCAAACCGTTTAAGCAAAATCATTAAAATGAGATTTAAGGGGCGAGATGTAGCAACGACCTCTTTGTACGCTAAATGGAATCATAGTAGTCTCCCAGGAAGATGTAACAATCTCTGGCGTTGTTGTTAGTACAAATACGTAAAATACAATCGAATTCGCCATTACGTGGATCCAATTTAAGGGCATAACCAACCACTAAACCGCCACGTGTTATTTTAAGCTCGGTAGCGAAAAGGCGAAAACTATGATCATATTGATTTATACGCAAACAAGAGCCACCATTGAAAGCATCATCATAGCAGCGCGTAGCTAAATTATGCAATGGCACAGAGGGTTGCAATGATTGACGTGATAAATTGAAAAATCCTTCAGACGAATTCTCTTTATCACCTTCTTCCTCTACTTTAGTTGCATCGGATATTTTAGTTGAAGCCTTTGGTAAACCATGGAAGTATGTTTTCTTACCGGAACCCATACAAAAATCCGTATAGAATGGCATTGTATTGTAAGGATGTGTGGCTAAATGTTCCCATAACAGCCACCAAAACTTTTCATTTCTTAATAAGAAAGCCTCGTTGGTTTGGTCATTACCCAGTGGATCCTTAATATTGAAAGCCATATTGTTGCAATGTTTCATATACCCAACCGGGACGCAAAAATGCCTGTAGAGAAACGAAACTTGACAATGGTGCCAATGTTTGTTTACTTTGAAATTTGGCAATTTGCCCACGACCAAAAACATCAATGCCAAAGTAGACATTTTGGAAAGGTCTCGTTCTTGTTCGCACAGAGTGCGCGTTATTTCAAGGCTGCGGTCGTTCCACGAATAATTCACCAGCAATACCATTCGATGACTTAAAGAATGGCAAATTTCTGTCATTGACTTCATTCTGCCACAACAATTGACCTCCTTCGATAATACTGTCATACCAAATGACTGTCCCAAAATCCAATTGTTCTTCAAGGTGTTCACGTAGTTCATTGACAAAATAACTGGAACATGGGAGAAGAAGACGAATGAAAAAAAACAAACAAACAAACAAACAAAAAATAAAAGTCAGTCATAAAATAGAAAATTTCGTAGAATATAAAAGAAAATTGAAAAGAAAAGAAAAAAACGAATGCCAAGAGGGATGATAGACATTGTTTTCACTTAAGGATGTATAAAGATTTTTCGTACACTTAAACTATAAATTTTGCAATTGTCTACACAATTTCCATTCGAGTTTAAAAAAAAAAAACAAGGAAAAAGTTTACTTAAGTTATCATTTCTTAGATTTGTAAACAAGTTCTGTAGTCCCTAGAAGTGTTATGTCTTAAATTTCTGATGCATACATAACTGTAAAGCTGTGGAGGAAAGGCTGTTCAGCCATAATTTGTACACAACTTTTCGTAATTAGAAATTGTTAAAGTTTTGATACATTCTTGCATTTAATTTGACCAATTTTGCTCCAAATCATATTTTTTGCAGTTGAGTTTCCGTTCTACTAGCTCCTTTGCATTCTAGTGGTTTATCGACTACATTGTTGTTCATTCCGATGGAGGGTAGAGCATTATACGCTATTTAATGAATTGTTTCATTAACAAGCGCAACATGGTGACATGGTAGACCAACCCGCTCTTACCTCAGACTAGTCATACATGGTCTAATGGTCTCTCATTGATAGAATGTGCAACATGGTGACTTTGGTATACAAACCCGCTCTTACCTCAGACTAGGACATACATGGTCTAATGGTCTCTCATTGATGGAATGTGCGACATGTGCGCTCTTTCCTCAGACTAGGTGACACATGGTCCGTTAGTCCCTTATTGATTACATGTGCGACATTTTCATTAACACTCTTTTAGCCTTCTCTAAAGGATTAATGCTTTGGAAACAGTGTAATTCCTTAAGCTTAGGCATCTACATATACAAATAAAGACATTTTATGCTGAGATATTGTTTTAATTTTTATTTTTGGCCTTCTTTGTTTTGGGATTTTCGTTCATTTTTTTTTTTTTTTTGTAAATTTGTTTACGACAATCACCACTAAGTTTACACAGACTTTTCTTAATGTTATATTGTTATTGGAAAGAAAAAATACAAAAACAAAAAAAAAAGAAAAAATATCGTTGTCTTATTGCCAATGTTTTGTAGTTACTTTTTGGCTTAATCTTAAGAGGATTCAAATGACTTTCTCTGTTCCTTTGTACGATTCGCATTTATTTTATTGAAATAAGAATAGTTGTTGTTTGGCAAAGAACGAAAAGTTGTTAAATTAATAAAAATTAAAGGATGAAGAAGACAACAAGTCTACTTTAGTTAACAAAGTGAAATTAAATAAAAAATAAAAGAAAAGTTGGCCTAAAAATAGGTCAAAATGTGTAAAAAAACGATACAAAATTTAAATCAGCGTAAAATGAAGACTTTGGCAAATAAAACAAGAAAAAAACTATGCCCTTAATATTGTACATACAAGGTGGAATCAAAAAAAAAAGAGATTCCAATTTGAATTCATGTTTGTTTCTTTTCTGGTGAGCATAATGGTTAGATATGTTTGATGAAAAAAGTTCAAAATTTGAAAAGAACTGTGGAAATAGAATGTTGAAACTCACAACCAACTCTGCATAAAAAAAAATGTTTTTAAGCTTAGAAAAATCCGTAAGGATGCCAATTATTGCCAGTAAACCAACATCGGATGAAAGCATGGACGAAGTGAAACAGGAGAATTGACAGATTACTATTAGAAAAACTGTTCAGTCCGTTCCATGCATTGTTTTGGGCGAAATGAAGAGATGAAATTTCAAAACTTTTTTTTTTTGCTAATTTATTCAATTGCAAGGTGAATACAAAGTTGTTATAGAAGGTACCATTGTTCAATTAAAATTTCTTCAAAATAATGCACAGAGCTTCTCCATCCTGTTGTGGTTTGCTGCTTTTTATGTGTCTTTAGATGGTTTTTTGTTCAAATCGGCTCTTTCTCGAAGACTCCACTCTAACGCCATCCTTGTAATACTTTTGAGCGTATTACTTTTTTACGTTTGATTTACAGTGTTGTACAGTGTATGCCTTCCGCCTGCATTGAGTTTTTCAATATTAGTTTGTCTGTATGTCGGAGAGCATCTCTATACTACTTGTAATCGTCCTACTACAGCTATTGCTATGTTGAGTCTTCTTTTTATGTCTGTTTATTGCTTCTGTTCAAACTACAGTCAAAGAAAAAAGTCTACATACATCGCTGTAAATAGACTGTTTTACTGCAAACTTTTTGTAGTTTTTTAATAATTATTAGGTAAGATTTTTTTTATTGTTTTTGTTTTCAAATATTCTTAACAGGAACTGCCTTAAACAACGCTATAACACGCCTTATCAATTTGATAAAAATCACCGGGGAAAAAAATCTACATACAGTGTACATACGGTGTATGTAAACATTTTTTTCATTGACTGTATATAGCAGAAGATGTTTACATATACTATTGATGGGTCTTGTAACATTGTTTATCCCCTCAAGACATTGGTTTTCTTGATTTTTATCTCCAGTCCAAAGTTAGCATGATGAACTTCACGTAATTACGCTTCCCTCTAAACGGCAATTGAAATAATCAATCATTCTTGTTTTATTCTACTGCTCGAATAAAATCCTTGAGTATGACGTGAATATCCCGAACTGATGTGGCGTATGATATCTCCAGCAGTAGAATAAAAAGTTGATAGATGATCTTGTCGTGAAGAACTCTAATGATTGCAGACTGTCTGCTGTTATCAAAGACTATTTTGAAGTTTATCTATATTAAAGCGAAGTGGATACTCAGTTTTAATAAATTGCTGTATTATTAATGCCTAGAGTATTGGTTCAATCTAGATATTTTCTATTCGGCTTACTTTAAGAACCCTTGCCGATTGAGGAGATATTGACTAGAATTCGAAAATATAAGATTTTCTCGAAAATTATGGCGATCTTTCATAACATAATGCATCTTTAAAAATTCGAAGTAATTATCAGAGTAAATAAAGATCAGGGGATATGTAAGGTACGAAAAAAATATATGATCATTTATATGTTCCATAATAAATTTTTACAACTTGTGTGGCATTAGCTATGGCGTGTCAGGTATTCTGGCAATGACTTAACCTCAAAACTTAAAAATTTTTTTTAGCACATAAAAATTAATAGCGATTCCATTTAACCCATCCAATTCAATCCAATCCAATTCGTTTGTTCTTAAATACCTTACTTTACAATTCAAAATAAATTTGTAAATTAAATGCAAACGGTTTTGTACAGGACAACCCAACCCTATAGAAAAAAGGATGTACTTTTTAATACTACTTTAATACTTGTTTGTTAGTGTTGTTTTTTTAACCGAATTCGTGTCGCGAATTGCTAAAGTTATTGAAAATAGTATTGACAGTTGTTTTATTTTAAAAATCCCCTTAAGAATAAAATGAAAATGCGAAAAAATAAATTTTTTATTTATTTTAAAGTCAAACAACCAAGCAACTTCAATTAAAATAATGGTTTGCACAGTTTTGGATCATAAAAAAGAGAAAGAAAATAAGGAAAATGTTCAATAAGCTTTATGGAAAAACAAAAACATAATTTAATCTAATCTAACCGATATGCAGAAAAATGAAAGTTACTCGGAACTCAAATTGTTTGCTTGAGTGTACATATAAAAACTTTGTTAATAAATTGCAAAAGTTGATTAAGACTTTGTTCAATATTTTGCCCAAAATAATAATCAGTAACAAAATCAACAAACTACTATTAGTGTGTAGTAATTCGTTAAGCAGATACGCTATTACTATTACTCTTAAAGTTTTCGAAATTAATTTGTTTACCAAAAAAAAAAAGTTTTTGTTGTTGTTAGAAATTTTGTTACAAATTTTGTTTGTTTAAATGCATAGACATTTCCTAACTTTCTAACTAAAACTGTAAAAGATATTTTTTTTTTAATTTTCTTTCAATTTGAAACCACAAAAATTATTAAATTTTTTTCATTTGCAATTAAACAATAACCAACAAAAAATCAAATTAAATTTTGTTGCTACGATCGTAGTATGTATTTCAATTCAGTACAATGCAATTTAATAGTTTAAATATTTAAAATCAATACACACTCATAACATATAAAAAATTGATAAGATTTTAGTTAGTTTCTGTTCAATAAATAACCAGTAACATGAACACTATTCGTGGGCAAAAAAAAAAAAAATCCAATTCCAAACACAAGTTTAAACGATTTACGAGGGTTGTATAGCAAAAATTGAAATACAGAAAAGCACATTTAAATACATACTAAATAAACTCCAATAGTATTTATTGCTGTCAGAAGTGTTACGCTATTTTCATATTCTTTCTTTTGATTTGTTTCAATTTTCTCAGATTTTCTCAGTAGAATGGTAACTGGCCCATACGGCATTGCTTAAAAATAACGTACTTCTCTTCAAAATGTGTCTTTTTTCTGAGATGTAGTACACGCGGCAGTCATCAAAAACGAAATATGAAAAAATATTTCTTCGGCGACTTCCTCTCAGCAGATTTCTGGCAAAAACTCTGAGAGTAAATAAAATTGCCATGAAAAGCTTCTCAAAAAAAAACTGTCGTTCGGAGTCGACTTTAAACTGTAGGTCCCGCCACTCATGTATAAAATTAACACACACAACATAAGTGGTGTGAGAAGCTAGGTCGTAATCCTGACTGAAGGGTTGTAATGGCCAATTATGTATGTATGTATGTAGTACACGCTGCTGAGCTTATTATCATTGGGGGAAAGAAACTTGGGAACACAAGGGGCAAAAAAAAAATCGATTGTACTTGCCTCAATCAATATAGAGTTTCTCTATAATGTCTCCCAAATCCTGTTGCACTGACAAAGGATAATGTCCGGTGTTAGGAAATATAATTACACAACAGTATCAGTACAAGAGAACGCTCAGATATACACTCTGAAGCTTCCATTGCTCTCGCGAACGCTGACACAATACGCCAGAGTGGAAAAAAAATAGAACTGAATCGGTAGTTGTTCTGGTAACAGCGCCGTATTTTCAAAAGAAACTTCGCTGAGACTCAAGTCTCATGCCTAAAATAACTGAAAAATATACTCCTTGTTAAATCTGTTTTAACGCAACATATTCATCCATTAATAGGGCATATTTGCTTATAGTTTCCACAAAAAAAAAAAAAAAAAAAAAATACGAACTCCATAAATCCAATAAATCAAAATGGTAGACCTAAACGCGCAGTATCTAAGGTCCCTCGTTTTATCATCATTAGTAAAAATTCCATTAAGGTTTGTTTTTATTATTCCTATACATTTTTTTATGTGGAAACACCAACACAGCATTGCGCAAAACACTGTAAATTATTGGCACTTAAAGGTAAACATACTCGTGGTCCAGCAGAACAACTACTACTCTTGAATATACACTCACTCACTCACTCGCTTATACGTTCAATATTACTTGTCTTAAAGTTTTTGGTTAAAATGTAATCGAATCTAAACAAACAAACAAACTATGGAGCAAGCCATTAGGGGAGATAGATAAAAATACGATGGACAAACAAAAGCAATAAAAAGGATACTATTGGTGATCAATAAAAGTTTGAACTGTGCCCTTTTAGATACATACGGGAAGGGTTAGGTACATGATGAAAAACGCATAAATTATTTCATGTTTAATTCTTGCAAATGGTCGTGTGTTATGCTGCTTCATCAGGATGAGCAATCGAAATTCTATGTGAATCCGAAATTCTATGTGAAATGAATTTCAAACCATAATTAGTAGAAGAAGAACATCAGGGATGTTTTTAAAGCTGAATGCCATTTTCGGTGAGGTATACAATGCATAGTATATCTTAGAGGGCATGTAGTGAGACAGTAGAGTGTTGAGACCCTGAGTAAAATATTCGAAACCGATGGAAAAATTCGAATGTATCCTCCAAGCAAAAGCTTTCGCCAACGAAATTTTTACTGAATTTAAATTGGACAGGAAGATCAGGCGACAGGCGACATCTTCCTCTAATGCTTCTAATTGAAGCTTTCAGATATCACATCTTCTAAGTGTTTACAAGCGTTTCTTATGCATAACATAACTAACAACTTTATTACATTACGTTGAAAATAATTGAATTTGTAATACCTGATATTCAGTGTTTGCACTTACAAGGCTTAAATAATTAATGCAGGAAATTGGTTCGAAGCTCAAATACAGACTTACAGGTTAAACGATGCAATTTGCTGTGGGGTTAAATGATGTAATTTATAATGAAAACACATGCAGATATTACACCTCTTCATATATGTATGCGCTCTCTTTTCTAAAGTTTCAAAGGATAATGAATTCTAATGCCAGCGAATTACGCTCAGTTTCATTGTGCTTGTATAGCAATTGTACAACAAAATTGTTATTTTACAGTATTGCATAATAACGATAAACCCTTAATCAATTACATTAAATGGCAAGAATATGGAAAATATAACAATACATGGTACTTACAGTAAGTGATCCATTGATTCGGGATTCACTTTACATTCGACATTAACTAGCCAGCCATCGAATTTATAGTGTTTGCATAATTTAACCATTGATTGCACAACCTTGTTTACCATTTCTTTTGAGGCTAAAACTTCATGTAAAAGCGTAGAACCATTTGAGCCCTCAGTAATGAAAGTACCTGCAAAACAAAAAAGGCAAATAAAATACAAGAAGAATGACATGAATAGCAGTAAACAAAACGGAAAACACAAGCTTAAAAACAACGATAATACGAAATGCTACGTTTGGTTACAAAGTAACCCGAAAAAAAAACGAAACTCAA
>QOCX01007223.1:0-10385 GCA_005959815.1 Sarcophaga bullata
TTAAAAACGTTTGTAATATAAGCTCGTTGATTGCAAATAAAAAATAAAAATAAATTGTGTTCATTTATAATTAAATTCTTTATTATTCGCACAATTTTGTGTGCCACTGTTATCAACTGGTTCTAACAAAAAACAATTGCTTTATTTGTTATTCCTTTGTTTACGCCCTTTGCTATAAACAATAACAATTACGACACAATTGCTCTGTAGATCTTTGTAACGGAGATCGGTCAAACACATGATTGGTTACTTCACACGCACGCGGTCCTTCACACAAGACCTGCACTGAACTTCTAGCCTTTGTTAGTTGCTTGCCTTGCCTTTTATATAGCGACGTACAACAGTTGTGAATGTTCTCGTTAGGCGAAGTTTCTGGTCTTCGCCTTTAATACGAGAATCTATGAATGTAAACAACATGTTACAATGTTACATATCATTAATTGCTTGTTGTTAGCGTAGGTTGCTTACGTTTTCCTGCAGTTGTTATTGTTTGTTGGTTACTTGCTTATTCCTTTGTTTTTCGTTATACTTGATGTGTTGCTTTATTTTTGTTTATTCGTTAATGAAGTAAACAAGTCATTGCTTTGTTTATGTAGCTTTCTGGCGCTTTACATTTTAATGTTAAACGATGTTGACACCAATTTCCATGTTTCATAACGCAAGCCCTAGGGTCGTAATCCAGACTAATAGGGTGTAATTAGTTGGTATGTAGGTATGTATCTTATATGCAATGAGTCTAGAGTCATGATTAACAGTACTCCACACATGATTTCCAATTCCATTAACGTTCCGTACTGTACAGCAGATGTAATCTTATTTTTAAATGAAAACTATACATAGGGCATCATTTCGTTCCTCCTAAAGCCACTGTTTGAGTTTTTTTTTCCTTTCTTCGTATCTGTTTCCTCTTTATGCCATACCGAAGACTGTGCACATGTCTTTGTTTCCATTTAATCTTTTTACCAAATAATATTTCTCCCTAGAAGTGTGAATGTCAAATTCTTTTAAAACTAATAATTTTTGCATAAAAAAAAAACTTGGAGAAGAAATCTTCGCTTTTATATGCAAGGCCTTCTATATAACCATTGACATATCAAACAGACAAACACACCACTCTGGCATCATCCTGGCAGAAGGGAAGGGCTGTACTATTGAACATTAAAATCAAAAAAGTACAAGTTTCTTACATTTAAGCAATTACATGCATTAACATGCTTTCAAAAAAGAATAAAAAAATGGAAGTGGAAGTAGATGAAAAGCCTGATAGAATAAAAACAGAAGAGAAATGAAAATGACATCATCAATGTTTCAAGGAAATGTAAAGAAATTTTAGAAAAGGAAATTGTTAAAGGAACAATTATTACGCAGATGCGTCTGAGATCTTTGTAAACGGGAGATCCGTCAACCACAACTTGCTGTACTTCACAGACGGCAACGCATCTCTCACACAAGAGCTGACGTGAACTTCTAAGCCCCTTTTTCATCGCTTCTGCTCTTGCGCTTTTGGTATATATCGATCGTACACAGGTCTGATGAACGTTGCTCGTAGGGCGAAGTCTCTGGTCTTCCGCTTTCCACGAGAATATCTATGAATGGTAACCACACAACATGTTTACATGTTTACTTGCTTGTTATCTAGGCGTAGGTTGCTTACGTTTTGTCCTGCAGTTTGTTATATGTTGTTGTCTTACTTCTTATATTCCTTGTTTTTCGTTTAGTACTACTGTTGTTGCTTGTAGGTTTGTTATTCGTTAATTGAAGATAATACACAGTCAACTTGGCTTCTTGTTTTGGTAGCTGTTTGTGTTAACATTTTGAATGTTTACGCATGTTACACCATTTCCATTTCAGTGAGACAAGAAGCGTACGTCGTAATCCAGACTAAAGGGTTGTAATACGTTTTGGTGTAGGTAGAGTGTATGCTTATCATGCAATGAGTCGTAAGAGTCCATGATTCAGGTACTCCACATGATTCCAAGCCATTGCGTGTCACACTGTGAAGGCAGATGTAGATCTTCTCACTTTTTAAACATGAAACTAATAATAGGCATTCCTTTCGGTTTCCCTCTAAGCCACTGTGTGAGTTTTTTTCTTTCCCTGTCGATCGTGTCTCTCTTTATGCCATATCGAGAAGACTGTGTACATGTCTTTTTTCCATTTAATCCTTTTTACAAAATAAATTTCTCCTAGAGTGTGACTTCAAATCTGTTTAAGACGGAATATTTTGCATATAAAAAAAAACTTGCGAGAAAAGAACCTCTTCCTTTAATTGCAAAGCGTCTAAGCTAGTACATTGAACATATCACCCCCCCCCGTCCCCCAGCCCCCCCCCCCCAGACCCCCCCCCCCCCCCCCCTCCCCCCTCCCCCCCCCCCCCCCCCCCCGCCCCCCCCCCCCCCCGCCCCCCCCCCCCCACCCCCCCTCCCCGCCCCCCCCCCCCCCCCAAACCGCCCCCCCCCTAACAGACCAAACACACACTCTGCCATCTCTGGCAGAAGGAGGCTGACTGTTGACATTTAAAATCAAAAGGGAATTACAAGTTTCTTACATTTAAGCCATTACCATGCATTACATGCTTCGAAAAAAGAAAAAAAAAATGGATAATGGAAGTAGAGAAAAGCTCTGAATAGAATTAACGGAACAGAAGAGAAGATGAAAATGACGATGCATAATGTGTTCAAGGAAAATTGTTGTAAAAGAAGAAATTGTTTAAAAAGTTAGAGATGCGTACAGAATTTAGCTTACTCTGATCCTTAACCCAGCAGGCAATCGAAAGGGCCGGCAATTCATTCGTGGTCATGAAGGCAAGTAAAGTCAATGGCAATTTTTCCATGGTTTCAAAAGACTTACAGAATACACACAGTTTTCGAGCCTCTTCAAACACTCATCCAATCTATTAGAAACAAACGCATTCACAAGGAGCAATACAAAACCACTAAACGTACCCTTAGACTGTGCCCTTAAATTATAAATCAATTCAGGCTTGACAAATTATAAATCGTTTACGCATACAAATACACTTACAAACATTTTGTTTATTTTCATTGTCTGTTTAAAGAATTTCCAGAAATAATTATTTAAACATTAACGTTAATGTTAAACACTCTAAAACTTCAGCAGAAATTCATTGGAATTCAATTTATCTGCAGCATAAAATGCAATCAAAATTTGCCATTTGTATTCCTAGAAGTGAAGTGGAAATATATCACAGAAGGAAAGTCATAGCAGGCAAATATTTTATTAAAATTAAAATTTTTTTTAAGATTTGTTAAACCAAGATTTTCCTTTTAAACAGACTTTTCCTTGGAAGAGATGTGCCTGTGCGCTCGTATTGATGTCATTTTCATTTCTCTTCTGTGTGTTTATTCTACTCAGAGCTTTTTCTCTTACTTCCATTTCCATTTTTTTATTCTTTTTTGAAGCATGTAATGCATGTAATGCTTAAATGTAAGAAACTTGTGGATTTTTTGATTTTAAATGTCAATAGTACAGCCTTCCTTCTGCCAGAGATGCCAGAGTGTGTGTGTTGTCTGTTTGATATGTCAATGTATATAGAGCTTGCATTAAAAGGAAGATTTTTTCTCCAAGTTTTTTTTTTATGCAAAATATTGTTTAAAAGATTTGACATCACACTCTAGGAGAAATATTATTTTGTAAAAAGATTAAATGGAAACAAAGACATGTACACAGTCTTCGTTGATGGCATAAAGAGAGACAGATACGACAGGGAAAGAAAAAAAGACTCACACAGTGGCTTTAGAGGAACGAAAGATGCCCTATTATAGTTTCATTTAAAAATAAAGATTACATCTGCTTACAGTGTGAACGCAATGGCATTGGAAATCATGTGGAGTACGTTAATCATGACTCTAGACTCATTGCATATAAGATACATACCTACATACCAACTATTACAACCCTTTAGTCTGGATTACGACCTAGCTTCTTGTTATGAAAATGGAAATGGTGTAACATCGTTTAACATTAAAATGTTAAGCACAAAAGCTACAAAACAAAGCAATTGACTTGTTTACTTCATTAACGAATAAACAAAAATAAAGCAACAACATCAGTATAACGAAAAACAAGGAATAAGCAAGTAAACAACAAACAATAACAACTGCAGGGACAAACGTAAGCAACCTACGCTAATAACAAGCAAGTAAACATGTAAACATGTTGTTTACATTCATAGAATTCTCGTGAAAGCGAAGACCAGAACCTTCGCCTACGAGAACATTCATCAGACTGTGTACGTCGATATATAAAAGGCAAGGCAAAGCATGAAAAGGGGGGCTTAGAAGTTCAGTCAGTCTTGTGTGAAGATGCGTTGCGTGTGAAGTAAGCAATTGTGGTTTGACGATCTCCGTTACAAAGATCTCAGAACGATTGCGTAATAATTGTTCTTGTTTATCGCAAAGGGCATAAACAAAGGAATAACAAATAAGCAATTGTAGTTGTTAAAACCAGTTGTGAACAGTGGCACACAAAATTGTGCAATAAATAAAGAATTTAATTAAAACTGAACACAAATTAATTTTTATTTTTATTTACAATCTACGAGCTCATGTTTCAAACGTTTTTAAAAGTTAAAAACATAAGATTTTTTATTGTGTGTGTTAATTTCATACATGAGTGGCAGGACCTACAGTTTTAAGTCGACTTCGAACGACAAATTTTTGAGGAACTCCTCATGGCAATTTTATTTACTCTCAAAGATTTTATCGGAAATCTGCTGAGAGATTGTTTTTTTTCACATTTCGTTTCACTCAAGATGTTTGATCGAGATGTCTCAAATTGGATGTCATTTAAACGGTGCACGTGCAATTATTGGTAATTGTACTGCCAAGGTCACTGTTCACAATGTGCTGCATTAATTCTGTTTCAGTAAGCAAAAGCCATCAAAAACTGCTGAAAACATCGCCGTGATCCATAGAAGTACTCAAGAGAACCCAAGCCAATCTCCGCCTTTTGGAAACAAAAATTTGGTAAATTTTGAATTTTGCGCCATGACTTGGGCCTGCACTAGTAAACTGACTGATGAACTGAAGGTAGAATTAAATAATTTCACTTGTAAATTCAATTTTTGTAAATAAGTGTGCACACACTCCTTAATATTGTCCCGAATGAAAGCGGAAACGATTTTAATCTTTGAACTTCAAAAAAAAGAAAAGAAAAAAATCGGAAACGACTTTAAACTGTAGGTCCAGCCACTCATGTATGAAATCGAAACACGCAACACATGTTTTCTGGAGAAGTTAGGCCATAATCCTCATTGAAGATTGTAATGATCAATTATGTATATATGTGTGCATATGTGTTTGAGATATAAAAGATTTTCTTCGTTTCTTCGTTATTCGTTTGAAAGGCCTATTGATGCCATTACATGTGGGATATAACATCGTTCAATGTAAGCCTTCTTTGTCTAATTTTTAGTGACTGTGGCTGTCGAAGTCGAATATGAGACGCTTTGTTATGTTGCTTTTTAATCACATACATTTACAACTTTAGAAAAATTTATAAGATAAAGTCCAAGGTGGTCAAAGTGCAAGATCCCGTTGACTAGTTTATAACACCTCCACAAACATGATAATGACAAAGAAAAATTGTTTGAATTGGTTCTTAGCAGTTTTGAAGTTATTTTCTATTTCAATCATTCGTTTTATTCCAGTATTTTCTATGTTAGTCCAAGAAGTTGTTCATTCCACAAAGCTTGAGGCTTCAAATAAGACTCATGGAAATGATAGATTTTTGAGAAATACTAGCCTCTAGTCTTCGCTAATAAATACATTGGACGTGGTCTTGTATATCTTTGGACAACTTCTTCGCAGTCTACTGACAAAAACTAGGAGAGTAAAAACGAAATTGCCTTGTAAAGTTTCTCAGAAACCTGTTGTCCAACTTCGACTTTTAAACTGTAGGTGCCGCCACTGAAGGACAATATTAGCACACAGTTTATGGGTGCATTTATAACAAAAGAAAATTGATAAAAAAAAAGAAGAAAAACCAAGAACAAAAACAAAATCGAATTCTTACAAATTAAAATCAAAAAATGCAGCAGGAGTTTTGAGAAGAAATTTTTCAATTTTATAAAACCAATAAAGTATCATAAAAGTCTGTTTGTATTTTAAATATTTCAATATTCTATAACTCTCTCTATCTCTCTCTCTCTATCTCTCTCTCTCTATCTCTCTTACTCTCTTAATAGATACTTATTTATAAAATGTGCAAGGATCTCTCTTCTATTCCTTGCAGCATACATAGCTTAGTTAGTGTATCCGTATGTTGGTATGCGTTTTCGAACGGCTCGTATAGCGCAAAAAAAAGAAATGAAAGAGCAGAAAAAGAAAGAAAATTAAACGTAAAAATTTGGACGCAGGAAGAAGACTTTAGTAAGAAGGCGGTTTTAACAAGGAGCATGCGATCATCGCAGTCGATCAGGTCGGGATGTGTATCATGTATGACGTCATTGATGACGATGTACTTGGCATGAATGTAAAGGAAAGATTAGAGAATGTTCTTGCCAGGTGTTGAATCGTGCTTAAAAGCAGAGCGTTTTTCGGGACGTTGACAGTGTAACGGATTATTTATGAGATGATGCGTAGTTAGTTGAGGATTTGCTGGTTGGGCATTTGCTGGTTGTTTTGCGCTCAGAAGCCGGCTAATTAGGCCTGGTATGTAAGGTGGTGGTGTGTGTTCGGAATCAAGTATTTGAAATGATAATTGAAAAATTCCTTAACAGGGTGTGACTATAAAAATTGATTGAAAATTATTGATTCGAGTATTTCGAATGTGTAAGGGATGACACATACGGATAACGTACATACAGTTAGATTACAGGACGCGAAAGAGCGATGGTATTCAAATGTATGTTAAGAGTTATGATACTGAAAGGGTATCTGGGTATGTATTGCACAGTGTTATACAAGCATAATAAGTTTTCGTTGAACGTTGAGTAAAAATGGTTTCATTAACATGGACAATGAACAGATAGTGTAACAGGGCCTAGTAAAATATTTGAAATTGAATTAACAAATGAGATGTTAATTTAAGTCCGAAGAAAATACTTCGGTCTACTTCAAATATTCATCAGAAAGTTGTCCTTAGTGATACCATTCTGCACAGTTCGTGCAGGATGGATTGAACAGGATTGAAAGGTTGTTGCACTCTGACAACTCTACAAACTACAAAATGTGGCGAGCTTTCCTAATCATTTACGGCTATGTAAACAATGACAATTGTCCAGTATATTACTAGCTCTAAAGGATACTCCTATCGTACCCAATTTTAGAGAAAGAGGAAAACAGATGCTCATTGCAAGCCTTTAATCAGAAGTATGACCCAACTTGACATATCGACACTTCGAGACTTTAGTACGCTTTTTGATATCAAAAATCTTTGTGCTGTAGACGGTATTGAACCGAAAAGAGTAAAATTAATGCAAAAACTATTAAAAAACAGCTTGAATTAATTGCTTAATAAGCCGATTTTGTTGGCCCTAAAATAGCAAAGTGCTGTCAAAGTAAAATTTCCATAATTTTGAAGCATTTTTCTGACATTGAACAACTCATGCTGAATTTTTAAGCTTTAATGAACAGAAATGTTAACAATATTCTCAACTTGCAGGCCGTTGTTATCGATTTTAATAGCCCAAAAAAAAATCTCCACGATATTTGCTGACTAATATGCATTCGCCGATTCCACAGCTTCTAGAGCAACTTATCTTGCGGATCATTTAGACGTGTTTTGCGTTTGTATTTGCAATATACACCTCAGCGTTGAGCTCGCTGACCATACACTGAATAATTGGGTGCTAGAGCACGGAAAAAAGTCGTTCTCAACATTAAAGTTCAATTACGCTTGATGGTTCCACCAAAAGGCAATATTATCGCATAAGAAGCTTAAGAAAGCCAGAGGAAACACAATTTTAGATGGAATATTGGACTGTTTAACTCCAAAATCATGATATTTTCCAAAAAATGCCCCTGGAGAGCATTATGAGAGCATGTTTACCAACATTTTGTGCCCAATATTATGTGGTATTAGTCAGGTGCTGAGTACAAGCCAGACAACACAACACTTATTGACTATAATGGCGTTTTGTCAGGGATCAGATGTTAGTCACTAGAGATTCCTAAGGCTATTTGGTACATTCAAAAGTACTAACCTGCTACGACAATTCATAGCTCTTATTCCGAGAGGATATTTTAAAAAGCTGGTGTAAAGAACATCTCAAACGATTCCGTTCAGACTCAAATGGCTAATTCGAATGTGTATGGAATTGTTGTTGTAGTTGGCTCAGCGGCATAGCTCACTGCATAGAACTACCGAATCTTTACAGTGGTTCTATGGTAATCACATCGGATATAAACTATAGCCGTGTAGTCCAGTAGGTAGTGTGTTGACTTATTAGACGTGAGGTCGCGACTCAAATCCCAGGTCAGACATCTCCAACTAAACGAAATATGACAAAATCTCTCTCTCAACAGATTTTTGGCAAAAGCTCTGAGAGTTAAATAAAACTGCCAATGAAAAGTTTCTCAAAAATCTATTGTTCGCAGTCAACTTTATACTGATGGCAGTACCATCAGTAAATGGTGTGAGAAACACACAACACACAATATAAATGGTGTGGGAAACTAGGTTGTAATCCTAAATAAAGGGTTATGAAGACTGCTTATATATGTAAAATATATTGTCGGAGAACGTAATGCATTGTAAGATGGTTTATGGCTCTCTCGAATCTCTGACGGGTAAGTGAAGCGGTACGATATTCTCACCATATGATAAACAGGACTTTTTTAGTATGCTACAGATTAAAAGACCAGGAGTAACACAACCATCGATTTCTCTACATTTAGTACCACTTTAAAGACCAGAGAGCTTACAATTAACAATGAATTCTTTCAACACCCTGCAGACAGGTTCAGATAAGGGCAAGATAAGTGCAACAAACAAGAATAATTTTTGCAAATTCTACATCACACTGTATTTGTCACTGAATCTTCTTTATTTATTTATTTAATTTAACTTTTTTTTCTTTTTTTGTCACAAAACTTATTGACAATAATTTAATCTCTACTGTAGTGAATGTTTTTCTATTGAAATTACTCCGATTGGAGTGGAGTGGAGTGCAGTGGCAATGTACCATTTGATAATTGTTGCAAATTGTTTAATAAATTTCTATTAAATTTTCAATTCGATTTCATTTTCAACAGATGTGTATTTGCATTTATGTGAACGTATGTATGTATGTATGTATGTATGACTGTTGTACTGTTGTGGATTATTAATGGCATATATTTTTAATAAAGTATTTAAAGAATGTTTTTCATAAGTCAATGGGATGCAAAAAAAACAGAGACTCTTCTAGTATTTAATTAATATTTTATTTTATTTAGTATTGTTGTATGCGTTATTGTATTATTATGTTTAAATATTGTAAAATTTATTCACATTAAAATGTCTTTAACACAATTGTTAATTGAAATTAAATAAATTAGTTACAATAAACCAATCATTAAACTCTATACTCGTATATAGAACAGGGCATAACGAATTTTTTAAATGCTACACACTGGAGGCTTTCATGAAACAGACTTGCATTACGTTGTTGTTTAAATCAGGAGAAAAATTGAAATTGGACAGATGGGTGTGACACATGATCCTTTAAATCTTTTGGCCACATGGCATCCAATTGGATGGCATCAATATTAACTTCCAATGCTTTAGCAGAAATCGGATTACATCTGCAAATGGTTGTCTAGTTTACCTCATCTATTGTGATTTAGCTTGGGGTATTTCCAATGCCCTAAATCATAAGAGAATTTTAATTTTTGTTACATGTTACATGCTATTGTTATCAAACACCGATTACAGGGTATTCCAAAAGTCTTGTCTACTTATTTATTCTCTTTACTTGCTCAATAACATTTGTCTTGCACACAAGATGGTCTATTACTTTCATTACTTGAAACAAAATAATTTCGAAAAAAATTCTTGAGGCAGCAACTCTATGCCGATATCAAAATATTTGACATGAATTTTCAAATTATTTGACCCAAATGCTCTTTTTTTTTTGTGCTTTATACATACATACATATACGAGCATATCTAGTAACAATTATTTTAAAGAGAATTCATTACAATTTTCTCCCAAGGATAATAACAAACGTTTTTTTCTCTTTTGCCATGCATACATACATGCAAACATTTATTTGCAGAATTATTGAAAATATTTTTGAATTTTAACAAAGAAAACAACAACAACAACAACAACAACAACTTCAAAACGATAGAGAACATGTTGATTTAACAATGAATTGGTTTTTAGTAAATAATTTTACATGGTCTTTTAATGTCAAATGTCTAGAATTTGTTTGAAA
>QOCX01007225.1:0-10381 GCA_005959815.1 Sarcophaga bullata
AGAGAGAGAGAGAGAGAGATGAGGTTATTGTGAATGTTTTCGGGCAAATAAAGAACGTTAATGGCATAACAAAAATGCAGACAAACAGATAGGCAGACAAACAGACAGACAAGCAGACAGACAGCCATGAAATGGAAATAGAATTGAATGGAATGGAACACGTTAGTTGAGGCATAAAGTTGAGTATGCCAGATATTTTGTTGCTGTTGTTGCTTGTGTTATTATTTGTTTAAAAAGGTTGGGGTTGGGGTTGGCGGGTTGGCGGGTTGGCGGATTGGGCGGGTTGGTTGCGTATGATTCATACAAATTATTTTCCATTATTTGTTTAAATTATTTTCAAACCTTAAATAGAAAAAAAAAAACAATAACAACAACAACAATAACAACCAAAATAAATTTAAAAAAAGACATACAAACCTTTTGTTTTATTTTTTTTATATTTTTTTTCTTGATTTGATTTTCCTCTGTGTGTTGAAATTCTTGCTTGAGTAACTTCACAAAAAAACAAAACGAAAAAAATAAACCGAAAAAAAACCGAAAAAAAATTTAAGAACCCCACAGACTTGGTTGTCACCACCAATGCTTTTCACTGTTGTTCACAAATTTTTTATGCAAATTTCTTTAAAATGATTTTCTTTTTTGTAAAAAAATTTTTTTTTAATATTTTTATTTGCGTGATTATTTTATTATTTTTTTTTTTTTTCTTTAATTCTTTACTTTCGTCACAAGCGTAGCAAAATTTTATTTAAAAAAAAACGAGAAAAAAACGAGAAAAAAACAAGAGAGAATAAAATTTGATTTGAAATTTAATGTCACCGTTGAAGGTTTTCTTTCGTATTTCTTTTTTCACTCTTTTTTGTTTTTTATTTTTCAAATGTTTTGTTTTTCTGTTTTTCTGTTGTTTTTCAATACAAAATTGTTTTTCTTTTATTTTTGACAAATAAATTTTTTAATTTTAATTTTTGTTTTTTGCTTTGTAGTTGCTTGTGGTTTTAGGGTTTTCCAATTAGGTTGACTGGCAAGTTTTATAAAGAAAGTAACACCTGGAAAAAGAGAAGAAATAAAAGCAATTAATTAAAAAATATTCAAACACCTAAGACTTTTTGTACGTGCTAAAAACTTAAAGCAAAAAAAATCTATAATTAACTACGTATTAAGCTTTAAAGCCCATAATAAAAATTAACGTAATGAAAAGGGATCGAATTTTCACTCATCCCTCGCATAATATATTTTCAGTGGGTCAATAAAAATCCACTGTAAGATTGGAGACGATCTCCAAATCTCATGACAGTTTTTCATGCGATGTAAAAATAAAAATTTGAATTAAAAAATCCAAGACGCAATCCATTAATTTTAGCAGCGCCACATTTGGCCTTAACAGAGCATAATTTTCTCCTAACAGAGAGCACTGTTAGCTGTTTACCAGTGTCCATCTGAACAAACTCACTAGTTAGTTAGGGAAGTAATTTAAGGGTGTGATGTGAAAATAAATTCGAATTAGATAATCCAAGACGCAATTCAAACATTTTAGCAGCGCCACATTTGCTGTTAACAGAACAAAATTTGCCCCTTACCAAAGCACTGTTAGCTGTTTACCAATATCCATCTGAACAAACTCACTAGTTAGGGAACTAATTTAAGGATATATACTAAGTCCATCAGTACCCCATAGCATATTCAAAGGCTGGTTCCAAGACCTCTTAATATAATCAGCAATAGAGTCACATATCAAGTGATATGGTATTGAGAAAATTGACTTTGAAATTGTCTTTGCTTTGCCTGAAAATTCTCTAGAAGATCAGTAGGCATTTTGGAACATATGGATGGTCGTCTAGAGGGTCTTCCATACCCCACCAACCATCCTATAGATTTCAACACTTTTATTCACAAATTATAATGATCACAATGAGAATTAAACTTCATGTCAATAGCCTGCAATAATTGCAAAGTAGAAGACTAAACCCGTTAACAGTGCTCTGTTAATAGCAAATTTTGTTCTGTTAAAAGCAAAAAGTGACGCTGCTAAAAGTGTGGGTTTGCGTCTTCGGTTTTTAATCATCAATCTTTTACTCTCACAGCTTTTGCCAGAAGAGTGCCGGAAGGATGTCGCCAAAAGGAATATTAGAGAATAGACTTGACCTACTAGACTACACTGACCTGAGTGTACTTAACTTAGTTGCTTATTTCAACCTTTTAGTCAGGATTAGCGTGACATCATGTCACTCCTCCATCTACGGCTACTTCCTTTCAGCAGCCTTTTGCTGAAATCTCTTGGAGTAAAATTACCAGGAAAAGTTACTCAAATGTGTCGTTCGAAATCGATGTGTGATAGCATCATAGCAACCTCTTTAGAAAGACTCTGCTACACCTAATACAGTAACACCAACTAATTCCGGAAGAGAGAGTTGCTGGGCAATGATATTCTATACTACAGTATGATTGGTATCAAGTGCTTACTCGGAAAATTTAAGCAACGAAAAAACGAAAAAATCGAATTCGATTAGAACAATCGAAATAATTTCTGTCAAATCTAAGCTCTTTTGCTACTTTCAATTTTGAAAGTGATTACGTTTGGGATTGGTAGAATTAAATTGGTTCCAAGATAGTGTTTTTTGCTATTTATTCAAATAGAATCGGTTGGTACCCTGATCCATGATTGAGAATGAAGGAAGAAGTTTCATACTGGTGCGACGAATAGAACAGAAGAGAAGTTCCAATCACTGAATTTAACTAGCATAACATAATAACAGAGACAATGTGAGAGTTAACAGAGCAATGTTAACAGTTTCACAGAATTTACAAAACATGACTCGCTCTGTTAATGACTTATTTTTACCAACTTGTGCTCTTTTACCTAATTTTAAACAGAAATTTTAACCTCTTTCTTCTGCCAGCCTTAAATTAGTTGTGTAACAGAGCTCTGTTATGTTACTAACAGATTTGGTTTGCGTCCAGGGTAATATACTTTAAAATCTATCTTAATACACATCTTGCCTGAGGTATCGCACTACAAATTGTAGCCTACAATGTCCCTAATGAAACTCAATTTTGATTTCATGTACTTGAAAGATATTTCTGGCCTATCTTTCGATTCAGTTCAGTTCAATAATTACCAGCTCCCTAATAGCATGCATCCGCTAACGTACATATGGACCAATTGCTTGCGAATTATGATGAAGAATTTATTGGATTGTTAAATTGCTAAAGTTTAACAATCGATTTCTTCTGCTATGTGCCACAGCAACGAATGAACGATATTTGTCTGCCATTGCATTACGATTAAAATAAAAACAAAATTTTTTATTTCTGAAAAACTAATTAGAGCCATTAAGCTTGTTTTTTTGTGTCTTCCAAAGAAATTGTGGTTCCATATCTCAATTCATCTTTCAATTCCTTGCAGTTGTTTTCGCACATCTTTTTTGCTGGAAGTCTACAACTTTTTGGAAGAACAAACCACAACTCGACAAGTTTGGTTTTTATTTTACATGCAAATATTGGTTGGCTAAAGAAGCTAAGCAAACAGAGAGAGAGAGAGAGAGAGAGAAGGAGAAGGAGAAAAATGTCACCAAAAGATTTAAAAACTTGGTATGACTTTCGTGATACATTGCTGTATACAAACACTCACATACAGGGTGATAAATTAAATCAAAAGAAATGGCAGATCTACAGAAAACATCACCACTGATGTTTGAGAATGGGCAAGAGAATCCAAGATCCATTCGATTTTTCAATTACACACAAGAACTTGGCTTTTCGCAGACCACTACTTGACGAATTTTCTGTACATGATTCAACTGATCGAGGAACTGAAGGTATTTTAGCCTAGGCGGCTTCATCGATCCATATTTCTTTGAGAAAGACGTTGGCCAGACTAACACTGTCAACGGCGAGCACTGTAAGTCGACGATAACCAACTATTTTCGGCATGAACCATTAAGAAAACTGTTCGTTTTCATCTGAAGCCCCCGAGGGCACCACTAACTGTTATTCACACTGGCTAACACAATCAGTCATATGGACCACCGAGTAAGTTTGTCTGTAAACGATAAGCTACCCGCTATCATAACCTAACCACACATATGGTTGGTTTCAACAGGTTGGCGTTGCGTGCCACACAGCTCATAGCTCATTGGATATATTACAAGAGAGATTTGAGATCATCGTCGTCTCAAAGGGAGGTGATATGAAGTTTTCACCAAGATCATGGGATTTGACAGTGTCAGATTTTTTCTTGTTATGTTTTCTTAAGTCGCCAGTATATGCGAATAAGTCACGATCCTCAAAGCTAATCGGTCCTCAAGGCCAACTTGCCACCAGTCAAATTCAATATGATTTATGCGCCAAAGGAATGGAAAATTGAAAATTTTTTGGGTTTTACATTCAGAAGAGCCGTGATGCACATTTGAACAAAAAAAAACTGAATGCCCTTAAGACTCAAAGCTTTTGAAAGCTTTTGATGAAGCCAATTAGATTTCTAATGTCCATTATTGTGAGATCGTCTACATCAGCCAGGTTCGCCCACCTAAACAAGTTGATATAGACCACACTTATCGATTTCTCTCTAGTCCGGAACCCATTCAAAGCTTCTGATGAAACGGTTTAGACTTCTAATATCCCCTACTGACAGATATATTAGAGATCGAGATGCCTGGCCTTACTGCAACATAGGACAGGGTACGTACACAATATTTGAATAAAAGTAATCCAGAAATAATTCCAACAACAACTATACTGAACGTATTCTGTTGGAGCTTAAGTAGACTTTTCGTGAGGCCTCTATCTATTCTGCCCACTTACGAAATCAGCGTTGAGAGAAACCCCATCAGCATTATCAATTATAAGCGCTTAGGTTTACAGGCAAGTTCACTCGGTGGCCATATGGACCATTGTGTTGACCAGTGAGAGGTAAGCCCCGTTGTTATGATCCGTTTGCGGTGGATGTGAATAAAACCGGCCAGTTCCCTTAGTGGCACGTAAAAGGGGTTGCACCGATTTCATTTCCTAATAAGCTCGTAGATCTTCAAAGAACTTCCTTATGAAGAGAACCTACAGGATAGTTCGTTGTTTATGCTACGTTAAGACAGTTCATTCCCCCTACAGACAAAGACAATACAATACCGCTCCGTTATAAACCAAAGGCCTGCAATAGCAATCAACCATCCTGGAGTTCCTTACATATGGAAACCGAAAATTCCCTTTAAAGTCCAAAAGTGTGTGAATAAAATCTAAAAGCGATACTACTTTCGATTCACCCTTTAAAATTCTTTTAGAAAAGATTCAAAAACAGAGAAGAAGAAGAAGAAAAAAGTATTGAAAACAAGCGAAACTGTCATTATGGTTTCGTTCATTTGTTAAGAGATTGTCTATTGAAGTTGTACTTTTTGAGGTCTGTTGTAGTTGTTGTTGTTGTTGTTGTTGTTGTTTTTGTTGTTGTTGTTGTTGTCATTGTTACTGTTTTGCTATTGTTTGTTTTTGCTTCTTGTTCTCATTGTTTGCAACTTGTTAAGGCACATAGCACCACCACCGCCACCATTAACAATTGCAACAACAACAACAACAAAAACAGTTGCACATTGAGCGGGTTTTTTTTTTCTATTTTTCTAGAGAAAAATACAAACGTAAGGAAAAATCTAGTTTTTCAGAATACTATTTACAGAAGAAGAAGAAGAAGAAGAAGAAAAGAGGAAAAAAACTGCTAATAAAGTTACGAGACGTTCAAGTTCGAATAGGTTGATACCCTACCGTACCGTTGTAGAATATTAAAGTTGGCAGCCACTAATCTGGTGAAGTCAAGTGATATTTAATGACAAAGTGACGTATTTTTAAGGATACTAAGAAGAATGTGGAAAGCTTTGAACGAACATAATTTTAGACGTTAAGCGCATGGCTAAGTAGATTAAACAATAGGGTTGGGATTTGAACCATGGACTCTAGTCTAATAAGCTAGGCTATGGCGACTTCAGTGGCCGGTTTATTGATTGCTTAGCCCATAAAACAGATTTTAAAGACCTACAAACTTTACATACCTACTAAATATCAGTACCTAGATTTCTGAGCTGTGGTTTGAACTATGGACTCTAATTTAATAAGTCAATATACTCACTGCAGACTTCAGAACAAATCTGTTTCGCCAGAATAATTGATTGCTCTTAAGATAATACAGACTTTCAATCCCTATTGCAACTGCCTGAGCTGAGGTTTGAACTATGGACTTTCGTGTGATAAGTCAACACACTAGCTGCTATACTGCGGTAACTCCAGAACAGAATTATTGATTGCTCAGAAGGTAATACGGACTTTCAATCCCTATTGCAATTGTAAATATCAGTACCAAGATTTCTGAGCTGGGATTTGAACCATGGACTCTAATCTAATAAGTCAATAGGTTCGCTGCTAGACTATGGCAAACTTCAGAACAAATCTCTTTCACCAGAATTATTAATTGCTCAGAAGATAAGACAGACTTTCAATTCTTATTGTACTGGGGTTTGAACTATGGACTCTGCTAGACTGTGGTTACTTCAGACCAAATTTATTTCGTCAGAAATGTGGCTAATGAATGGCCTGTTATTTGATGTGTAAATAAATACCAATCTAATGCACTACTCTGCTCGTGTAGGGTGCAATCATTGAATTGTTTTATTTGTCGTTGCACAAATTTTCTAATAGTTTAGTTAGCCGCCAGTCTCTCTTTTTGAGCATACAACCATATTTGTCGAGGTCGTGCACCAGTTTTAGTTTCAGTTTTTTTTTCTTCTTCGCTCTTCTAACCATTATTATTGGTTGGCCAATGTATGTAATTTGGACTTAAATACACGCACACACACACACACTGCATATTTTACCTTTCAAAGTTAGTACAAACGTTTAATTCTTAAATATTTTGCATTTAAAAGTTAAAAACCGTTTCTTAACCGTTTTTGAATAAGAAAAAAAAAAAAGAAAAAAACGTTTCAGAGAATTTATTTGAATGTGAACACAAATGTGAAGGTTACAGGTCAGTGATATTTGTTAATGGAACATAAAAGTGGAAATAATTTATGGAAATTTGTTGAAAAATTTTTCTTTTTTTTTTTATTAAAATGTTGTCTTGAAGAAATTATTAGCAATAAAAATGACTGAACATGGTAATTATGAACATAGATTTGTACATACTCGTAGATTACTGTAAACAGAGGGTGTGGTAGTGATACTAGATGTGTACGAGAAAATTCTCATATGGCAGACGGATGTGTGTGAAGATAAATTTAAATTTAACTAGCAAAGACAAAAACCAAATTTTTTAACAGAGCTAATATTAAAGTTAACAGAGCATTGTTAAGTGGTTAACAGAAAATACAAAAAAAAAAAATAGTCAAGGAAGGAATCACCCAAAATATACGATTCCATTCCTTAAAAATTATGCTCCTTACGTCCCTGAGTGGAACAGCTGCTCAGGAAATGCGGATTTTCCTTTGAAATTTGAAAAAACTTAGACAAAAAAACCGCCTTCTTTCTTTGAACAATATCTGGGTAGGATGATGGATATTGTGGAAAAATGGGACTTGCTGCAGATATCCCACTATATACGAATTGTAGTATAAGGTGTCCCTAATAAAACCCAATAGCTGGTATATCCCAAATAATTTCTGAACTTAAGATATCGGGCTTCAAAAATTCAATATGTTAACATAGTACGGAGTCTGGGTGGGATGATGGATATTGTGGAAAAATGGGACTTGCTGCAGATATCCCAGTATATACAATTTGTAGTCTAAGGTGTCCCTAATAAAACCCAATAACTGGTCTATCCCAAATAATTTTCGAACTTGAGATATCGAACCTGAAAAATTCACTATGTTAACATAGTAAGTTGGTATGAAAGTTTTACACCAAAAGAGACATTTCTGTCTACACTAGGGAGTTTCATCAGGCAAAGTGAGTAAATAGGGGCAAACTAGTCTCCACTGTGAAATATTTTTTTGGGGGGTAACTGCTGGAGGCTGTCGGACGATATGAATTTAAGGTCTTTGATTGAATTTGCCCATTGGCATGGATTTAATTGGCTTGTGACTTATTCCAATAGACCTGCAACGTAAGACGACCCCAAGTCTTAGTGGCCAGTTCTCGCTAACTACACATGAAATGAGCACACTTTCAATGTCGTACATGCAGCATAACGAATGTGACAAGAGCTGTGTCCTCTGACAGTATACTGTTATATTGAAATCTATGTTCGTTGGTATCCAAATTATCCAATTCAGGCCAAAAAAGAAGTTGTTAATGATCGATTTATAGTGCTCGCCAGAGACTATCTCAAGGAAACATATACAGATGGCGCCCCCGGTCCAAAATCCCCATCACGGAGCGACTTTCTCGAGATGCATTGCACGCCCTTGAATCCCATTTGGATTGATATCGTTCCAAATTCGATAATTTTGTTTGGTTACATAACCATTCATCCAGCAATGGCCCTTAAAGCTCAAGACAATATTTTCAAGAATATGTAGGACATCACTTAGCAACTGCTGCCCTAACAACTATGCAAAACAAACTAATTAAATACAAATAATTGGCAGATAAAAGCATTCGAAAGTACTTGTAGAAGGGAACTAAATAGAGTTCACAGCATTAGAGCTCTAACTGTCTTCCTTTCTTAAATCTCAAGGCCTTTCATCATATAATTGTCGTTCTCACAGCCTAATTTAACATTGGTAGGCTTGCTGATAGGCTCTACATTCACTTGCATGAGTTTTGTTAAAGCAAAAGGAGAAAAGGGATACAACCGACTACTTCATGTGCCAGCATGTCGTATCATCTTTTTGACATCTTCAGCAGCTAAAGAGACATTTCGTTTAAGAATCCCTACTTAGTAATCTTCATTCGCACTATGGTTTTAAAGTAAAGTACGCAACAAAAATATAAGGAGCCTAGTCTAGATAGGTAGTGAGGTATAAAAAAATATTTTCTCTTGTGTATTCAGTTAATAGGCCCTCATTGAATATCAGTATGTAGAGAACCTTCTCCGCAGTTTTAGGAGCCGATAAATTACAAAGAAGAGAGTCTCAGTGTTCTTGACTGAGGCATGCACATTCTATAACTTGGATTAAATTTCTTTAAATATTGGAAAGGGGGGGTTAGGCACAAGGAAATACGGTCTAACCACTTTGCTACTCTCGATAATAGCGATCAACACACCAATCCACTGAGACTGAATTAAGCTTCTTGGTGAGAAAGTCTTAGAATGTCGAAAAGTTTCACAAAAATCTATCGTTCGGAATCGACTTTAAACTATAGGCCCCGCCATTCATTGATAAAATTCCCGCACTCAACATAGGTGATGTGATTAGCTAGGATGTAATCCTAACTAAAAAGGGGTTGTAATGACTAATTAGAACACTTACGATTGAGTTATCTTAACTCTTTAATTTCCTTATGAAATACAAAGAAAGTGGCTATTAGACCAAAACACTACCCTTTCTCAGTAAAGCAGTGTTAAAAAGCACACTGCATTCCTGCTTTAACGAATCATTTTTTTTTTTAATTTTCTTCCTGCCAAAGAGTTTGTAAACCTTTTAAACCATGACGCCTTAATTATCATTACTAAGTCGTCGTTAATCTCTGCCACAGGTATTTTGAAACATTTTAATTTATAATTGTCATGTGCTTGCTTACCTAACTTTTGTTACAGACTGTAATTTGTTAAATTTTCTTTTCTTATAACATCATAATCGTGTATCGTATTTTAAATAATTAATTACATCAACCAACAAAAAAAAAACGTCTTGTTTAACAATTAAATGCATTTTGTTTTGTTTCATTCTAAAACAACAACAACAACAACAAATTATGTTTCAATTGAATTTTAATTGTTACAACAAAAAAAAAAAGAAATATTTTTACTTCGAACATAATTTTTTATGCTCCAGCAGTCATAAGACAGAAAACAATTTATTTCTTTTAAATAAAAAAAAAAAAATTGGGAAAAAAAATTATTTCTTAATAACCAGACAGCAATTTTAATGCCAATTAATGTTTAAAAAAATTTTTTTTTTTAAATTTTTTTGTCTTCAAGTTGGCATTTGAAACAAAAAAAAAAAAAAAAACCACAACCAAAACAAATATGCAAAACGTAATAAAATATTTTTTTTTTGTTTTGTTTTAATATTTTCCACGTTAACATGAAATTTAAAAAAAAAATTTTTTAAAAAAAAAATATTTTTTAGAAACAAAAAACCCCAAAAATTATCATAATAATTTGACCTTAAGTTTAAGCAAAAAAAAATAATTTAAAAATATTAAACCAGAAATAAAAATCTCTCATTAATTTAAATAATTTGAAACGATATGAAAAGAAAAAAAAACTACAATAATAATAAGAATAATTTAAAACAAAAATGAA
>QOCX01007228.1:0-10378 GCA_005959815.1 Sarcophaga bullata
TTCCTTACCTCACGTGTTGAATGCAAACAGGTGCAGGTTAATGAACGATGCAACATACACTGTTGAGGTGGTAAATTGCTATAGCTCTGCGACAGAGGTCCATTAAGCGTATATGTTGGTTGCTGGGGATTTGTAGGATATGGTGGTGGTGGTTGAGTTGGCATGCCAGTGGCTGCGCTATATCTGTGCCAGCCGTATGACCGTTTGGTTTCAAAGACATTAAAGAAACAACAAACAGAACTTGACTTTATTTATCTGAATTACAATTTGTAGCTTGTGTTTGATTTTAAAAGATATTTTTTTTTATTTTTCTTTTTGTGAAACTACAAACATTTAATTAACATGCCCAATAAATAAAGGCTGCATGCATAGATGGACTTTGTTTTTAAAGAATTACTATTAAAAACCAAAAAAGAACATCTTTGAAATGAATATTTTGATTTTTTTAATTAAAAGATGAAGAAGAAGAAAATTAAAACATAAATTATAAGAAAACAAAATTAATAACTGACCCTTGTTGCTGTTGTTGCTGCTGTTGCTGTTGTTGTTGTTGTTGTTGCTGTTGCAAAAGATCTTTTTGTAATGTTAACTCCTCGGCTATTGAACCGGCCAATTTGTCCACAGTCGAAGCTGGTGCTGAATTTTGATAATCAGAAGCAAAGCCCCAATCAAATTCCAAACCAACAACAGTTTGTCTTGGACTCAAACGTCCACAGGAACTAGCATTCGATGAAGCACGTTGGCGAAAGTCCGGTGATATAGGAAAACCGCTGTTTTTTTATGGTATTTTATTTTTATTTTTAATAATGATTTAAAATTTAAAAAAAAAAAATATGAAAAAAAAATCAAAACAAAAATAAGTATAAAAAAAAAACAAATTGTTAAAAACAAATTAAACAAATTTAAAATAATTGCAAAAATTTAAAAATTATATTCTAATAATGGTTAGTTAGTATTACAATATTAGGTTAATGGCTAATAATGAATTTTAAGCAACGATTTTATTTGCTGTTGGCATGCCAAAAACTCTAGAAAATATTTTGAATTGAACTAAGAATGGGGAAAGAATATCGCATTTTGATTTGAATTTTTGTGTTTTTTTTTAAGAAAATTGCAAAAAATTCGTTTGAAAATGACAAACAATTTGGTTTTCAAAAATTAATAAAAAAAATTCTTGCAACAAAGATACCAAGCCGGTCAAGTCCCATGGTAAAATTCAGTAGAGAGATCTTATAAATTGTAGAAATTTGGATTTAAAAGTCGATTTAAACTAATTAATCTTAAACTTTTATGACAAGATATTAACTAGGCTTATAGATTATAAATAATATCTAACCATCTAACTGTACAACTTCAAAACTAGATGTTAGGGAACAGTGTTCTAGACTAATAACATATTCGGTTCCCACCAGAGCCTCTGGTCTGTTACTTTACACCGAGCATAAGGTCTAAATTACTGAGCTCGTAATGATTAGATATAATTTGTAATTGTATTGTAATTAATAAAGAAATACATTGCACGGATAATCAAATTTCAAACTTATCTCACATTGCAGTTAAGTTCTTGAAGCAGATTACTAAGAAAGCCTTTATGCGCTGTACTTATCATATATAATTGTTAATTACAATCTTTCAGTCAGATTACGATCAAGCTTCTAACACCACCTATTTTGCGTGTGTTAATTTTATATGTTGAAGAAATACTTCCCCTTATCTCTCTGCTTAATTAAGTAGTCTTTACAAGGCTTTAGTCAGGATTACGGCCTAGCTTCTTATTTTACCCATGAGCGTCTAGATCTACTATTAAATTCCTCTCCGAACGACAGATTTTTTGAGATTTTTTGCTATTCTTTCACTTTCAGAGTTTTTGCCAGAAATCTGTTGAGAGAAAGTCGCCGAAGAAATATTTTTTTTATATTTCTTTTTTATGGAAATGTCTGACCTAGGATTTGAACCGTAATCTCACGTCTAATCAGCCAACACATTACCTATACTGTGCTGCACTTATCACATGCATAAATAATTCTAAATAAACTGACAAAAAAAAATGAACAAAATTCGAACAAAACTACTGTTGAAGGGAATTTTTTTAGAATGTTAACAAGATTTCCGTGTGTGATGCTGGAATAATGAATATATCATGCCATGATTTCAAAATAATTTAATAAATTATTCAAAAAGCTAATCGGCATATTATCAATAAGAAATAAAACAAACAAAAAAAAAAGGGAAAAACTAAAAGCAATTTTAAATTATTTTCAAGCATGTTATGTAATATCATTCTATAGGTCTACAAACTACGTTTATCTAATTAATTTCCTAAAATTATACGTGATTTATGTATATTAATTAGGCGTACAAAATAAACTTAATTAATAATAATTGCTAGCTAAGCAAACTACTACTTTCAATGAAAGTTTCTAATAATTTCAAATTAATTGATAATGAATTAATTTGTATTAAGAATAATTAGCATAGAGTTTAGCATTAATAGTTACCTATGCAATGGACTTTCGGGAAAATGATCCAAACCCTCACTTATACTACTACTCGGCGATGGGGTATTATCATTGAGTGCCGTAACACCAGCCTGACGCAAAGCTTCAACACGTTTTTTTGGCACGCCCCGACGTTTTTCATAACGAGACGTTTCCATTGAGGCAGCACGTCTACGCACCGATTTACCTTGTTTAGCATCGGATTCAACATCCACCAGGATGATTTTCCAGTGCCCTCATTTGAACACGCATAAAACGATTATGTAAAGAGAGATTATGTCTAATTGAGTTCTGAAAATAAAGTGAAAGAGAAAACGTTAAAATATTACAACATACCTCTGCAAGACAATGTCAAATTTCTTTCGTTTCATTTTTTTTGCAAAATTTGCACTTTCTTCTCCCCTCCCCACCTCTCTTTAAATCAATGGTGATGTAACATTTTATAAGTATTGAACATTGGTGGCATGAATTGAATTCCATTCAATATTTGCTCAGCGACAAGAACATGAACTCAAATTAAGATTATGTGAAGAGAGTTATTTCAAGAAGAAGAAGTGGAAATATGGAATATACTTCCTCCCCAATACCAATAACTAACTTCATACTCCCTGCCAATGTTAAATGCCATTCAATTGTCTGACGACAGTTTTATAGTCATTTTTTTTTATTTTTTATTTTTACTCTTCTCTCATACATTCGACTCATTCACGCAGATAGTAAGTAATACGCCCGATAAACGTGCATACATACATACATATGTGCTTACTTCTATATTCATTCAAAAGTATAACGAAATTACCAGAAATTGCAGAAAGAAAGAAAAAAATTGAAAATAAAAGAAATAAATTTGAAGAAAAACTTGAAAAACTAAAGGAAAAAATAAAAGATGCCATCCATACTAATTGGAAGTTGGCTGGTATTTGCTAAACGCGAAGACGCTACATCAGCATCAGTTTAAGCAGCAGCGCATCAATTTAATATTTTTCTTTTCGTTTTTAGTTTCTATCTTTTCTGTCTTCGCCTTACGTATCTTTCAAAATTGTATCTCAATACCAGGCAAAACCATCATCACTTAAACTGTCATTCATATTTTATAACACGCAGTCATAAATATGTTGCTGGCAAAAGAGAGAAAGGAAAAAAAACGATTTGAAAACGTTACTGCTTTCAATCGTTGGCTGTTGACAGGTTTTTTGTTTTTCTTGTTGCCTATACCCCTTCCTGTAAAAGTAATGATACAACAAGGCCGTATCAATTGGCAAATCTACAATAAAAACTGTATCAGTCATAAAAGTAAATGGTTATAAACGTTTATATGGGATTTTTTCTTTTTTTTCATTTGAAAAACCACCTTACATTAGCGTTTCTATTCCCATAAACTCAAAAAAGTATCAACATGGACAATTATACGTTGGCGAAGACGATTTATGCTTGCTACTATGCTAATAATGATTTGTAGGTTAGACTTTGTAGTATTGAAGAATATATTTTTTTTAAAACTAAGGCGACATGAAATGAAACATGCGTAGTCTTAATGGATTTTAAACACGATAAGTGGTTTAAAATACCGGTCGCGCTCTTTGAATATAGAGACGTAAAGTTATATTTGAAATTCTTACCTATTTGTGCCCCAAAATAAATCTTTAATCTGATCGAGGGAAAGAGTCGATGATTTGTAAAGCTGTAATGTTTAACGTTAAAATCCTTTGATATGAAAAGTCGATATTGTATTCAATAAAATCGGCAGTTTTTTCTAATAAAGAATAAACGTTCAAGAAATACTTCCCTTCGCTCTACTTACTTAAGTGGTCATTACAACCCTTTTGTCAGGATTACGGCCTAGCTTCTCATTTTACCCATAAGCGCCTAGACCTACAGTTTGAAGTCGACTCTGAACTACTGTTTTTTAAGAAACTTTTCATGACAGCTTCATTTACCCTCAGAGTTTTCGCCAGAAAACCTCTGAGAGTAAGTCGCCGAAGAAATATTTTTCATATTTCAATTTGATGGAGTTATCTGACGTGGGATTTGAACAGTGGTTACCTACTAGGCTACGGCGACTAGTTTATTTAAAGCTTAGATCCCTCCTTGGATAAAAATCCTCAAATAAATCAATTCTATTTTTAATTCCCCTCACTAGACAAACCCATTAACCAGTCAACTATAACAGTTTGAGGTTGACTATAAAAATACTCACTTAAATTTATAACAAACGTGTAGAAAAGCCCGTGGTAAGCTGACAATTTGGTACAAAAGTTTTCTTTAATATTTTTTATTTTATTTTTATATCGCTTCCCCATGCTGATGACGTTTTTTTTTTCTTTTTCTTTCACTAAATTCCTACTACTCCTACAGTGATTACGCCTTATTGGCGCCATTTATCAACGTGTGTTTTACCATAACCACCAGAAATAAACCTTCGTATACAGTAGCAGTAGCAGTAGCAGTAGCATCATCATCATCATCATTGTTATTACTATTCCTATACTTATAAGAAAAAAAAAAAAAAAAAAAAAAAAAAAAAAAAAAAAAGTGGGGTTGGAAAGGAAAGGTTCAATAAGTTTCTACTGTGTCATGTGCTAAACAATAGTGGGGGGCCGCGTTTGTAATTTCTAATATCTATAGGAGAGAGAGGAATAAAATTCATAACTTTACTTTTTAGTTGCTTTGAAGAGTTGGACGTGAAATCAACACAAAAAAAAAAAAGAAAAAATGAAAACTTTTTCTGGCGTCACTTTGCGAGAACAGACAATCACTTTTGGTACTTTTGGGGTACATTATCCTGAAACTTTATCTTTAATATTGTACTTCCGACTTTTTAGATGGCAATACAAGAATATTTTTAAAGTTAATTAGTGGATGCTTATGTTCACAAACATATTTATTAAAAAAAAATAAATATATGAATTCGTTTGTCCTTTATTTTGGTATTTTAAGAAATTAAATAAAATAAAATCAATAGTTTTATTAGGTCTATTATATCTCATATGTATGCGAGACACGATGAATCAAACAACATACTGTTAAATTATGAAATTCATGATTTAAGTTTCTCTTCAAGAGTTTACAATTTAGAGGGGATTTTAAATAAACCCTTTAAATACAATATTCGTTATAAAGTATTAAAGGAAATTATTAAAGGAGTTAATAAATTTACATATACTCCGTTATGTTATTTATTATTCTTCTTATATTTTTAATATTAACCACGTCTATTAAGCCAACACACTACTACTAAGTTAGACAAATAATCACATATTTTCGTAAGGGAAAAGCGCCCATTAGATTCTTACACCACATCGAACATTGTCCACGATATCCAAACCAGATATCTACGGTAGACCCTTATGTGTGTATTTCTGGACAAGGGGTCTTAAAAGATAATAACTTTTGTTTTGAAAGCTAGTATAACTACTAAGTCCCAACAAACTGAATTTAATTTCTCCTCAATGACCTCATACAGTCTACATTCATTCACAAAAGGTAGAATGGAAAAATACACCCATTAGAGAGAAAAGGGCTTGTAAAAGGGCAACTTAATTTGCACTTAATTTTCCTAAAAATATGTTAGGAACTGTATTGTAATACATGCTCAAATGTGGCTTCGCTACATTGATTGATGCAGAAGCTGAAAGGACAATGAAAAAAAAAGTTTATTAATATCACATGAAAATTTGATAAAGTGTTTGATGCACTTTAATTTATAAACTTTAATAGCCGTGATAAACAATTGTTGTCTAGTTGCACAAATCACCATTTCCATAAGTGTTCGAAAATCACTAAAATTCGCTTTACATAACCCACTATATAATTGTAAGCACCGGAATTATTCTGTGCACAACATCTATTGTTGCTGTTTACAAATAAAATATTGTGGCCACAAAGAATTGTGGTAGTGGATAGACCATCTCTTAAGGGCAACACTAACTGGGGCACTTAAGGTAACAGAATGAAAGTTAGATTGCCGAAACTAAGTTTACAGGATTTATGCGTGACGCTAGACAGATTCAAATTGAAGAATATTGCTGCGATTTTTTGCTCACACCTGAAGTTATAGGAATCAATGTCTATTCAATTACTTTGTTCTCTTAAAAAACAATACCAAATACACAAACTCTGCTTTCCATATGGGAATGTAGCACAATAGTACATGATATCATATTAAAAACTTAATTAAATATGAAAAAAAGAGAGAGTATTTTACATGATAGCCATTTTAATGTGACTCATATGCTTAAATTATGCCATTTTAAAGCGCTATGTGCTATGTGTGACAGATTACATGTATTTTTAAATTTTAAAAATTATTAATAATTCATTCTAGAATGTGTAAGGCGATATGCATACAGACGAAGCCAGTCAGTCATTCATTTATCACACAGAACTTTAGACTAAACCACAGTACGTAAGCAAGTCTGGCAGTCTGTAAAGTGACCCGAAGGCATATATCTGTATATGCGCATATATTTTTTTTGTATTTTCTTTTATTTAAGGCGTATTCATACATAATTGTAATCGAATGGATGTATACATATGGTATGTACATGTATCTGTACATACATAAAATGTCATGACATTTAATTAAAATAATTCAAATTTATTTTTTTAAATAAAATTGGTGAATTATTAAAATCAAATTTAGAATGTATTTTTGAATTCGATAAAATGTACAATGATCAAATGTATATTTTTTGGTAACATACTTTCTGTCAAAATTTTCAAATAGAGAAAACATTTTTATACTCGATTATTTCACGTTTTCTTTTAACAGCAAATAATCTATTAAAGAGAAATGTCTCTGTCTGATATCCTCCTCTTAAGAACATTGTGCTAAATTCGCTACTAAATAAAAGCAAGTCACTGAAACTTCACTGAATTCCTCCGCTTAGCATTTCCCAGCAGGAGTGCTTTAATAAATTATACATCATCAACACTTGGAATGCGATGACTGAGAAGAAAAACCTGAAAAAGTTGTACTTCTTATTATAAATCCCAGTGTGTTCATGTATACATACATACATACATACATCTATTATTCCCTTCTACCTGAGTGCTGACATACATTTTGCACATTGCCAGTGATTTACAATCAGAATCCGCTACCGCTATGAGTTTGTTTCTTTATTTTTCGAACTTTTCAGGTGGTAACAAACAAGAGCAAAATGTTTGCTTTTACTTTTAGCATTTAAATAAGTCAGAGAGTAAAATTGTTGTTTAATACGTATGTATTTTCTACTTTAAAAAACAAAAAAATTCTTTTACGTTTTTGTTTACACAATAATGTGAGCAGATCTCTTCTGTATTCTATCAACTGCGCAATAAATTTTTTTTATAATGCCTATTTGAAATTATTTGCTGGAATATTAATTCTTCAATTAAATGGTCATGGTAAAGTTGGTCAATTTTTTCGAATGAAATTTTTATGAATTTTTTATTTTGAAATTAACTTTTAATTTTGCTTTCCCCAATGGCAACTTTCAGTAGTTACTTACACGTAAGAGAAACATTTTTACTATCAATTGATAAATACGAAACCTATAATAACAAGGGTGGTGTTAGGTCTTACCAATTTAATCACCAGCGTACTAGTTTATAACAATGCTGGATTAAAGAAATATTGACCTCAATTAGCTTCGCAGTTCACCACCGTATTAGATGACTTAATAAGGGAACCTGTTCAAAAAAAAAAATGAGATCATGTAGAGCACATAACGCCGACACCGTTCACTTTCGCATAAGATCTTCAACATACAAACGTAATCTCAATGAATTGATTTCCGATATACAGTCACAGAAAAAAGTCTGCCTCAAATTTTTTTTCTAATAATTTTTATATTTAAATTTTTTATATTCGTCTTTGTTTTCAAACATTTTTAATTGTAACTGCCTCATACAACGCTACACCTTTTCATCATGGCAAAAAATCTACCTACATCGACGTATGTATTCATTTTTCTTTGATTGACAATGAATGGCGGCGAAACAACAGATGTCAGTGAGAGCCCAATAGTATCACAAGATTCTCAAAGGTCTGGGTGCCGTAATTGACCAAAAAATAACTGGATGAGCACGATACTCCAAGAGCTAGGACAGTGTATCCTTACATAGAAAGATCTCTCAAAATAACAACGTTAAATTGTGTATGATTGAGATGCTTTGAGAAAAACCTACATATGCCAGAAAAATAATGGAATAGGCATATCCGCTAACAAGCGGAGACTGCGCTTACCCGCGGCATCACAATGGGCCGCTATACGCGTTCAAGTGACCTAATCACTGCAACTTAACCTAACCTATTTATTAGCCGTGTTTTTTTATGTAGAAAACTGTTTGGAGTCTTTGAAGGAACAAATGGTAAAACTGAATTTAACAGTGATAAAGCAAGTTTTCTATAGCAATGAAGCATTAATTTTTTAAAAATAAAACGAAACAAATCCTTCAAATGCTCGCAAATTAAATTTAAAAACTAACTATTAAAGCCCTAACAAACACAAATATTATAATGGCCGTGGTAGTCATGTAAATCATCATCAATTATCCACCAGAATAGCTAAGATAACCATGGTTATTATTTTCTTTATGCTGCCACACATACATACACCACTTACCACTTACATACAACAAAATGTAGCAATTCAATGTTCATTTATAAAGAAAAACTCTGCAGAAAAGAAAAAAAAAAAGAAAAGCAAAACGTGTAGAAAACTGTCTTAGTAGAAATATGACCTAATTTAAGCCCAATACTGAGAAGAAAAAAATAGAAATCGAAATATATGAAGGAAATTACTAACAATTTATGGATGATTTCCTTAGAATATGTATTATATATATGTACATATGCATGTATGTAGTAACAAAGTGACAGTGATAATTTATAAGAAGAAATACACATGAATGAATTATTCATTGAATTAAAAAAAAATATATTTTATAATAAATTTATTACATACGGAAGAGCTCTATAGAAATAGAAAATTATGCTACTATATTTGTTGTATTCGCGAAGGATAAAAAAGAAATACCAATTTAATATGCCAAAAATATACAAAAAAAAATATAGCAAACTTATGAAAGAAAAAAGAAAAGAAATGAAAAGATATTAAAGTAAAGTTTCCTAAATTCATGATTGAGTTAAAAAAAAATCTGATTGTACAATAATTAGAATGATTTGTTTATACATTTCATTCCCTTTTACCAATTTTCTGTGTTCTTTTCAATTGAGAAAAATCCAAAAGCTTAAAAAAATTCTCATCACCCATTATGACCTTGTTTAATAATTCTTTAAACAGTACGGCGACCCAAATTTGTTATCTTATATTGTCAATCACTTTTCAGCATTAAATTGATATTGATGCTTATCACCAAACCCTCGTTGAATTTATATATGATTTAATCAAGGAAAAACAAAAAGAAACATTCTATATTTATTTATAAATTTTACGAATATAAAAACCAAAAAGAAATCGAAATCATAATCTCTTAATTTGTTTCTCTGTTTGTTATTTATTTAAAGAAGAAAAAAAAAATGTTATCAACTAGAATCAGTCTGGAATTGTTTCCCTCCATTTATTTTACGGCTGCTAAAACTTTAAACTAAACAAATCATAAATTATTCAAAATTAAAAATTTTTTGCTGTCAAATTCTTATATGACTTTTAACGTTTAATGTTTTTTTTTCCTGGATTCGCTTAAATTTCGATTTTAATTATCAAAATTTTATTTAATTGTTTAGTCTAAGATCTCCAAAAATGAGTATTTTTCTTATTTTGTTTGTTTATAAATAATTTATAAAGAAATTTACGTAAATGAAACGAGATTTGCGAATATATAAACAGAAATGAATCAGTCTCAGAATAAGCAATCGAATTCATTTTTCTTTT
>QOCX01007229.1:0-10377 GCA_005959815.1 Sarcophaga bullata
GCTACTTATGACATGAAGATAATGCAGAGTTACCGGAGATGAGTTGTATGTTATGTATACTTAGTTAATAAAACTACCTTCGGTTTTATTTTATTTGTTTGTGTTCTTTTCTTTTGAAATATAAACAACAACAACAACAACAACAACAACAGAAACAATTATTTAATCTTTTAAATGTTGTAATACAATTAAAACAAACAGCAAATATAATAATTTAAGGCGTGTGCTCATTTTGGGATTTTTAATTCAATAAAGAAATCATTCAACTCTATGACCAGGCATGTCATTTCAGCTCTGCTCTGTATATGGTTAACAGGGGAATTTTTAATGATACTGCTCTGAATAGGTACTTTAACTTGTAACACAATGAAAACAACAAAAACATTTTTTTCTTTGAAAGTAAATTTCAGAGAATTTAAGAACATGATAGTCAAGCTGTGTTATGAATTTCGCGATCGTTAGGGAGTGTCGCCGCCACCTAGACTTTCTTCCTTCCTTCCTTCCTTGTTCTCACTTATCTGAATCGCCGGGCACAGCCACATTCCGGAAAAATGCAGGGTCGACGAGCTTGCCACAGTGGACGCACTCTTTACGGAATCATTGTCAATCGATTTGGGTATACCATATACCTCGGTCAACTGTTGGCCATGTGCGGAAATTACTTCGGGACGCCAACCTATGCTAGATTAATGAGGAATGCATGCTTACGCTAGACCATTTGGCTCTGATGATAGAAAAAGGCGCACCAACCAATTTCTCGAACGTTGGGCAATAGCCATCTCGATCACAGTGCCATGTTTACAAGTCAGTAAAGGGAAGACAGACACTGTGCCTTTTTCCTGGATTATAATCCCTTTGGATTGGAGAACGAACATTGTCGCAGCTGGTTTTCGTGATTCAGGTTTCTAACTGGTCCAAGGATGTTTCGGCAGTAACCCTGTACAGCGATTTGGACAATGATATCTCTCCTCTATGCCACAAACTGTGTAGATGAGGAAGGAAAGCCTGGCCAGATTCAGATGGCCGCGGGAGACGAGTTATTGAATCAAACCGGTTATTAGGCGAAGGTATTGGGATACTTGTAGGATTCTATATGACCAGTACAGCCGGGGATGGCTGAGTTATGCTGGAACTCCCGAATTTTGAATTAATGGTGATTCAGCTTATAAAGCTAAACAGCCCTCCCAGTCTCTGGCTCAAGGACAGAAAAAAGACCAATGACTGTAAAAATTTAACTTGCAAGCAAGCATGTCTACGATGTTTATAAAGGACACATTATGGAGCACTCTCATTAACTCACTACCCATTTGGGTCGTGTCAAACCGATTAGCACTATTTTTCTTCATTTAATAGATTACGCTAACTGCCCTGCACTACACTCAAATACACTACAAATAGCCCATGTTTGTGACTCTTTCACCAGTTCAAGACAACCTTTTTCCGCCAAGACTGATGTGGTATGCTGCTAGAGAAGTTAAGCTGTGGTTTCTACATGATTTCGCTAAATTGTAGCTGTCGTTGCCTGCTGCCTTTATCTTAATTTATCGATGGCCTCTTAAAGAATAAGAAAGGATGAGAAGGAAAGAAATCTGGGGCTTAAAAGGATCACTTGATAGGGGTTTGAATTATTTTAACTTTTTTTCACTTTCGAACTTAAAACGTAATTCATCGGGATTATAGTCAACACCCCTTTACTTGGTTTAGTTGATTTGAGCTGAAAATTTCATGAAAATGTTTCAAGTAGTCCTGAAATAGGCCTCCCACAATAAAACAACATATCAAAGAAATATTTTTTTATTTTTAATGAAGCAATAACGTGGAATGCTCTAAATTTTATTAACTTTAAAAACTGCACAAACTCGCTTTAGCCGTGCTAAATAGGCCTCTTCTCAAAAAATTAAGAAAATTTTTTTTATTTTTTTTTTTTTATTAAAAATTTTAAAACAATACTCAACGATAATTATTGCCTGTAAAAACTATACACAAAACATTTTATTTAACAAACGTCACAGTCTACTTTCATATTAAAAACCCGTATTCTACAGCTTACAGCTCAGCTCCATTGCCATTATCTTAAACATACAGAAGAGAAGCTTTGTAAAGCTACACTTCACGCTACACTGACCACATACAACATTTGCATATTGCAGCTTAAATCGGATGCCAGTCCTCATGGCGATGATTCACTCTCGCAGTTGGTTTTTGTACTTTTTTTTTCAATCGAAAAAAATATTTTCTATAAAGCGTTGTAAAATAGTTGTTTTAAACCGCTTTTGAATAAAAAAAAAACAAAAAAAAAAAAACAAAAAAAACCTCCAAAGGGAGTGTTCAAAACATGTTGGTTAGATGGGTAGACAATATGAGACATACCAGCCAGCAACAACAACAACAGCAACAACAACAATAAAAACTGATGACGTTTAAAATTTACCAATTTAGCTATTGTAGTTGTTACCTATCAGAGGTACTTTTTATTCCAAAAAAAAACAACAACAACAAATTGCTTCCAAAGAGTATTTTCAATAAGTGTTGCCATGTAAAGACACAAATTATGGTTGGTCGGTAGGTAGATAAGCTGTGGTTAAGAATTATAATGAGTATCTGTGGAAGACAAAAACAAAAAATATTCAAAATGTGAACAACAACAAAAAAAAATAAAATAAAAACGTGTGTGTACTTTCTTTGGTACCGTGGGACCAGAAAACCTGTTCAAAAAAAAAATGTCTTCAAAACATAAATCTTTTGAAACGAAATTTTTCTTATTGAAATAAAAGAAAAATGTTCGAAATGTTAGTAACAATCAACAGCACGAAATATTTATACAATTGATTACAAAAATGGTTTTTAGGGGGGGGAGCCTATTTTATAGGCAATCATATACCAAAGGAATTTCGATATTCTTTTCAAAATTCCAATAAATTTTTTAATTTTTACTATAGAAAGCCTATTTGTCGTCAAGAAAGTTATAATTTTTATTTAATTTTCTAGGAATATTTTTTGAAAAAAAAAATAATAATTTATGCAATAGGGGCCTATTTCTAAAGTTGTAGAGTGTTTTATTAAATTGTTTCTTCTGCTGGCTTTATATACCGTAAATCTTTGCCAAAAAAGTTAAAAATTTCTTTGTCAGTTTTTACAATAAGGGGCCTATTTACTCACTTCCTTACTTAATTGGTCATTACAACCCTTTAGTCAGGACTACAACCATGCTTTACACACCACAATTTTTGGAGAAACTCTTCATTCTTCATATTTACACTCAGAGTTTTTGCCGGAAGACTGCCGAGAGGAACTCGCCGAGGAAATATTTTTTATGTTTCGTATTTTATTCATGTTTTATTCAAGATGTGTGAGCTGGGCTTTGAATAAGTGGCTCGCGTCTTATGCGGCAGCATATTCCTTACTAAACTACGGAAATTTCAGGGGCCTGTTTAAAGAATCAAATAAACGTTTTAAGACTTTTTGGGTTTCAAAGGTAAAGTTGAGTGAGACTATGACTTCCTTGAAGCTTTTATTTCATTATAATGCTTGAGCTATGTCAAGCCGTCATTTAAAGATATTTGAGGTATTTATTGATCACATTTTCGCACATTTCGTACGTTATCTGGGCGGTAACTCGGCTAATGTTAGTTTCAAATGCTTCAATATTAGAAAATTATCCACATAGACGCCGTCTCTGTCCTAGCCCCACAAGAGCCTTGAAAATGAATAACAAGGATTAATTTATCGAACAGCCTTGATGAACCTTTGGATATCGCTAAAACTTAATTTTAATTTTTCTTTAAACTTGTCAGGCAATAAAGCTATCCATCATCAAGCCCACAATCTTCAAGACATACATTAAGTATGGGTTTACAGGGAAGCTCAATATCATGTGTAGAAGGAGGTCTGCTGATCATATATGAATGAGCAGACGACCAACTAACTCTCTTCTGTCTATACATAATTCGTTGTTGCAACCCTTCAGTTCAGGATTACAACCTAGCTTTACACACCACCCATGTTTTGTGTGTGGTCATTTTATTCATAAGACTTTACAGTTTAAAGTCTATTCCGAAAGATAAATTTTCTGAAACATTTTTAAGGACAATTTTATTTACTCCCCGAGTTTTTTCCAGAAATCTGCTGAGAGAAAGTCGTCATTGAAATATTTTTCAGCTTGTTGGAGCTATTTGGGTTTGAAGCGTGGCCTCACGCCTAATAAACCAGCACACTACGTGCTAGACTACGGCAAATTTCACAATCTTTATGGCGGGCCATCAAAGCAGACTAGCATACGATCATTAATTAAGGTTTTTCCAGGGTCATTTTTTACAAAATACCGTTACAATGTTGGCTTCAGGCTAAAATGTATACGCAGTAGTTACTTTTTCACAAACTGTTGAGGATTTTTTCCTTACAAAAATGTTTGTTTAAATAATTAGCATTGCAAGCCTGCTACTTTAGCAGCCAATCAGCAAATCTACGAGGATATGAATGGTCAGCTAGCTTTAATTGCTGGCTAAGATGAACTTTCTGTGACTAGAGATGTAAAACGTAATGCAAAAAAGGCCTTAAAAAGGTGCAACATAGACCCAACTACTGAAAAAGTGGTTTGGATTGCAAGCCACAAAGTCACAAGAAGAGGCTACATTTTCAGCATTGCGTATATTATGCTGATGCACCAGCTTCCTTTATTATCTTAAAAAAATTTTTGCTTCTTAAGATATGAACAAAACACTCTGCTCCTTTTGATAAAAGCGATAACACTTTAATTAAAAAATAAATCAGGTGATGTGCAGAGTACAGTTTGCTAACAGAAGAAAACACTCAACCATCATATCATGTCAAAATAGGCCTGATAACTCGAAAATGGCTAATAATAAAATCGCAATTTAAAAACAAAACAATTAAAATATCACATGACTTTGGCCAAGAATTTAATTGGGTCAACATTTAGTGATTTCATGCGATAGATATCGATAGATTTCGATAGATTCCTTGTCAATAACTCGAAAACTTTTACAAGACGGCCATATCAGTAATTTCTGGGAAATTGACACGTTAATAACTCGAAAACTTATGTTAACTAACATCATCATACACAAGGGTATAAAAGATAAAGTTTTTTTCTTTTATTTTTAGTTTCATTTATACTTTTGCACTTTTGATAACTCATAAATGCAAACCATGTGACTAACTGTCTGATTATAAAAAAAAAACTATGTTGATAACTCATTAACTAAAAACAAAGATGTTAAGATAACGATAAAATATTTAAACTTTAAACACAGTAAAACATTTTAAGTTGACACAATTAAATAATTTTGGTTTATAACTCGTTAACATTCGGTCCCATTCGATTATATTTGTTGGTAAAGGAAAAGATAAGAGAAACATGGTCTTATAATTATATTACGGGGTATTAAAATTGGCACGTTTATGGCTTTTGGTTATTCTGAAGTTTATTTCATATTTCCGAGAATCTTAAAATCTTAAAATATCTTCGTCGAATATAAAAACAAAACTTATTCACATATGTGAGGCCTATTTATAGTAGAAAACGATTTCATTTCATAATTATATGCTCATAATAATAAATTATGAAATAAGAATTTTGCGGTTGATTAATTAAATGATTTCATTATTACAGCCAGACAGACAGACAGACAGACGGACACACAGTCATTGTTTTAAATGGCCGTTGAGCAATTCATTCTGAAACATTGTACGAAACATGAGTTCGTGTACATGCGATTATCGTTATTGCAACAAGATCGTTTAATTATTTCTTTCTCTCTCCCTTTAGCTCTCTCTCTAGCTCTCTCTCTCTCTTTATTTACGGTTACGCTAAATGCTTTAACTAACATAGTACTACGCTCACAATTCATTAAGAGCTCTCACGAATACAATACGAAGTTGTAACGAATTTAATATGAACTACACAGTGTTTATTAAATAATTTCTTAAAAATAAAGCTTTTTCAACAACTATTTCGCACATTTTGGGCGATATCTCTATGAAATAAAGCTTCAGAAACTAGCAGCCTAGATACGGCCTTTGGCCGTAGCCCCTGCAAAAATCTAAGGTCGTTAAATTGCATGGTCTTGGTGTCCAATTTAGCGCGCTAAAACGTGAAATTGAAGTCGCCGCTGTCTAGTAGATAGTGCGTTGGCTTATTGGTCATGAGGCCACTGTTCAAACCCCAAAAATATTTCTTTGGCGACTTCCTCTCCTCAGATTTCTGGCAAAAAATCTGAAAGTAAATAAAATTGCCATGAAAAGTTTCTCAAAAATCTGTCGTTCGGAGTTGAAATTAGAACTGTAGGTCGTGTCACTCATGTTAAAAAAATTAATACACACAACATAAGTGGTGTGAGAAGCTAGGTCGTAATCCTGACATAATGACCAATTATGTAAACCGTAAAATTACTCTTTTTGAAAACGTCTCCTCTTATTTTTCGTAGCTCCATCTCGTTAACACCACATACCATCTAGGTAATACACTCTAGCAGTCCAAAAAAATGTCGCTTATCATTCGGCCATAGCGCTTTGAATTGACGGCAACGGTTCTATTCGTAAATATATGACCCAATGACACTTCCAAACTATAATGCACACCTAAACGTGACTTCGTAAAGAAGCTATTGACTTCTCACAATCTCTTCTCGATTCTTCTATCTCCCTATGCAACAATATTGGCTTGTTGACGCCCCCAATTTGTGCATTTGCGGCGTTACGAGTGATCAGTATATTTACGACTTTAATTGCATCACCTAAGCATATTCTTCACATTCTTAGGCAGCTTCAGATTTTATTTTCGTTGCATGGTTTCAGACAGCTAATTGAAGTATTGTAACAGGTTCTAGAAAGATAGGGTTGCCAACTGAATGACAAAGCTTTTTTTAAAAACTTTTCATGACAATTTTATTAACTCTCAGAGTTGTTTGCCATTAACCTGCTGAGAGGAGGTCGTCGGAGAAATATTGTTTAATGTCCGACTTGGGGTTTAAACCGTGGCCTTATGTTCAATAAGTCAAGACACTCCTACTGGACTGCGGAGACTTCATTGCATAGTACCGCGTAATTATATGGTCTCTTGTAATTATCTAAACAAATGCTAAGACATCGTCAACCCCAAATAAAGACTACTAGAAGGCGAAACAAGGTACGTCTCCAAACTCAGTGGACCTATACACCATTAATCTCTAATTTCGATGGGCCGAATAATAACACTGTGAGCATGAAACAGCTCATTTTTCTCTATCGATCATAAATTTACTTTGTAATCGCCCAGGTTTTCTGCAGAAGTTGTGTCTCGAAAGATGTCTACCACTTAATGTGTCACTCCTAACGCTTGTGCGAACGCGTGACAGAACTCTAGAAAAAATAGTCATAGCGTATCCAACGGAATTGTCTGAAGTTTGGTGAAGGACATTAAACGATATATAAGAGAGTTTGAGTGGCTTGAGCTCAAGTCTGGATTGAAATTGCAAATGGTAGTACCATGGGCCTAATAAATCGAGAATCTCACGTGATTATATGAAGTGACGCCATCTAACCTAACTTTCTTGTTACTTCGAACCTCTGATACTGTTTTATACCCTTATCTTGTTTTACTATTCCACTTCCCAACACTTTTTTATTCTCTTTTTTTATCATTCTAAAGAATTAATTCCTTTAGATCCTCAATGATTTCGTATTCAGCATGAATTCTTTGAACATAAAATCTTCAACAATTTGTGATACACTAACGAGACGCATTCAACAAATAGGAAATTCCCCGCTCGTAAGGTATTAAATCTAATGGAAGCTATAAAAATAAAAATTTTTAAAGAAAAAAACAACAAAAAAATTCAAAATGAAGCGAGATTTTGTTATTGACATTTAAAGGAAAGGAGAAAAACTACAACAATAGCAACAGCAACCAAACGATTAACATGTTGACCAAGTTACCATGTTACCATATAAACGTTGAAGAACAATCAAGTCAATGATATTGAAACTTTATGGTATACGCCAATAGGTCTTAACTTGTTTTTGAAGTGCTTAATAAATATGTATCCATCGTCTAACAGTGCACAATGGGAAATTTAGTAATTTTTGTGGAAATAATTTTTGAGCTTTCTAAACAATTTTATTTTTTATAATAAATTTAAATTTGTAACGGCTTTTCTGTGGTATATGACTAGAAAAAGCTTTCATACGATCAAGGCAAATAAGACCTTCTTATCAATTGCTATGCTGTATGTTAGCAAGTTCTGGGTTGACAGGATTGCCATCTATAGTTGCCTAGAAATAACAGCCTCTAAGAAAATACTTTGAATTGTTGCATTGGGTATAATTGTAAGTAACTTTTCAATGCATACATACATAACTGGTCATTATAACCCTTCAGTCAGGATTACAAACTAGCTTCTACTAGCGCCCATAGTATGAGTGTTATTTTTTACCAGAAAAATGTTGAGAGAAAGTTGTCTACTTAGCTACCGCTCTACCTACTACGCTACTAATATTAAAGCAAAATACTAAAGTTCAAAGTCGCTCTAGCAGGCAGTGTGTTGGCTTATTAGCCATAAGGCCATGGTTCAAACCCCAGGTTAGACAACAAAACGAAAATATTAAGAAAATATTTCTTCAGCGATTTCCGCTCAGCATATGCAGCACTTGTGCTGATCAACTTCTTATTCTTCCCTAGTTTGGTAGAACTTGGTCGGTACAAGGACTTCGTTCACATGTGCCATCTCAACGGGCCGCTATGCGTGCTCAAGTGAGCTTTTGGTATCACAGCTATCACTCCAATCTAACTACCTAAAAGAAAAGAAAAATCATGGAAATGTTTATTCTCCCATTTGAAGTTTAGTCAAATGCAATAGCATAGGTGCCCAAGTGAACTTTTGGTATCACAGCTACCACTCCAGTCCATCTATAGATTCCTGGCAAAAACTCTGAGAGTAATTGAAAATTGCCATGAAAAGTTTCTCAAAAAATCTGTCGTTCGGAATCGTGTAGCCACTCGTGTATAAAATTAGCACTCACAACATGAGTGGTATGAGAAGTTAGGTCGGTTACCTAGCTAAAGGGTTGTAATGACCAATATGTCTGTTATGTATTAAAAGTCAAAGGTTAAAAACATTGTTTCTTTTTATTGATTTGAAGAACATATTACTGTCACGTAGTACCTCGCCGTTCATTTGATTGAGTATCATTAATCAAGTTTTTCCTGCTAAGTATGTTCTCCATATCCTTCACTACCCTAGATTCTAGAACGATAGGGTTGCCAACCTTCAACATTATCACAATTGCATTGTTGTATTGGGTATAGTGGTGAGGAACTTTGCTAATTAGAATCACCAGACATAATCCTCTCTAAATTTATGACACGTCAAATAAAACCTCTGGGATCTTTGTAGTTCATCATATTGTTTTCCCCTTCATCAATATCATTTTCACTTTTTCTAAAACTCATCCCACTGTGCAACGACTACTTTTAGGTCTTGTTTTAATTTTTTTTTAATCATTTTCTTTTGTGATCACTGACAACTTACTGTCCAAGAGACTGAAGCGAGACAGTGAGCAAGCGAGTTGAACTAGCATATAACGCTGTTGATATTCAAACGCTCACTAGCAGAGAGCGAGAGGAGCTAGAGAGCGGATAATAACAATCCAGATAAGACAAGAATAATAATCAATAATAAAAAAACTTTCAAAACATTTGCAACAATCGCTAAAAACGAGTAAATACTTGCTTTTAAATAACAGTCAACAGAAACAAACAAATTTAGTACCACGCAACAGGTCTTAAGGCAAAGACCTGTCTTTGTATTGTGTTTTGTTCGTATTAAAAAAAAATTATTTTGTTTTAGTTTATTTATAAACAATTAATTAATGAATGATAATTAAATAGAAAAAATTTAATTAATATCAACAGTAAAACCAAACAAAAGGAAACGACCTTTCCTTACAGAAACTTCAGAGAAAAAAAAATTTTCGAATCTCGAACATTACGTTAACGAGAAAAAGTTTCGCTATAAAAAAAAGAAGAAGAAGAGAAGTAGAATACCATAAGAATTCCATTGAAAATAAAAAATAAGAAACAAGAAGAAAAAACTGGATTTAAATACAGAAAACATTAAAGTGAAACACATTTTAGAGAGTGAGTGGAGTGTAGTGGAGTGGAGTGAGTGTAAAGTATAGTAGTGCAGTGAATTAAAGTGAAAACAAGAAAATGGCAGAAGACCACGACCACGACCACGACTACGACTACGATCACAAGCACAATCACGATCATGATGATAATAGTCACGATGTTTTGGTGGCCAAATGTGCCGCTATGGCATGTCTATTCTGTGCCACCGCTCTCTTCGGTGGCATACCCTTCATATTGAATCACTATTT
>QOCX01007230.1:0-10377 GCA_005959815.1 Sarcophaga bullata
TGTAAGAGCTCTAGGAACGGATCAGGACAGTTTCTTGCCGGTCCTGGGACACAGCGACTGGCTAACGCACTTGCTATATGGGTTTCTCACTCAATTGATTACCTCCAATTTGCTATCCCTATGCACTCTTCAATAGATGGGCTCGGTAAAGGAAGCAGAGTTATGTAGGTTGAAGTTCAAGCGGCAGAACTAGAGCTTTGCTGAGGCTCTATTAACATAATGTGAGATTGGTAACTGGATACCTTACAACACATCATGCTGAATCACTGACGTGGATTTGGTTAGAATTTAGTTGGATTTCTGCAGGGTAATGTAGTAATCAGGGTAATCTCCTCTGCGACTATCTACTTCTTGGGTAGAGGTTTCTTTGATACTAAAGCTCTTTTGAGGTTTCAAAAAGGATTGAGTTATTTCTGTTTATCCTCGCATAGTTAATCATTCTGTTTGTTTTGATGTCCTTGACCTACCCTCCAATTTTCTGGTTTATTTACTTCATTCCTTTTCTAGGAAGGACGTACAAAAGGGGTTGAATGCGGCTCTAGGTATTATTTGATTTTTTTGCTAACCGGTCTCCAAACCTACTTTTCTACCAAAATAAATACCTTGGTTTAAATTTAAATTTCGTGCTGGGCCTTTTTAACAGATGACCTCTGCACGGGAGAAACTTATGTGTATTTACTTTCTGCCTTTCGACGATTGGCATGCATGGTCTATTGTCTTTTGAAATAAGGCTCGTCATCTTTGTATTGAGTATGATACCAAGTGCAATGGCTGATAAGCAAGGAAAATGCTGCTTTTTCCTTCCTAGTCTAATCGATTTCGAAAATTCTACTCATCGTTTTGTGTTATAAGGTTTATTTATTGTATAATATTTAATTTTTTTATATACTTTTTAATTCAAATATTTTTATGAGTCATAAACAAATTATAAACTAAGATATTTAAAATCTATTTAAATACTAATGATTTAAAAAATTAAAAGATGATTTTTGCTGTGACGTTAAAAGCTAAAATACGAACAGAGCATAGATAAATTTAAAGTAAACGCAAGCGACAATTGGGGGCACCGCATTGACAATACAATACTTTTCCCGGTACTACACCAACTTCGTAGTTATAATTCCATGTTAATTCAGTGCCAGCACGTATATTACAAGATGAAAAGAATGCCACATTAGGAAAACGTAAATCATGAGTCTCGACAAATACATTTTGTACAAACATATTGGGCGAACAGGAGTGCTAGAAAGCAAGTTTTACTTTAAATTATACAATTTCAAAGCTTTCATCAGAAAAAACTTACATTAAAATAGCGGCCCAAATTACCAGAAATTTTTGCATCCATAACATAACACGCTTCATCCTTGCCATATAGTTTACGTATGGAACTATAAATGATAAAGAAAGTTTTAACGAAATAAGTTGCACTTCATTGTTGATATTGAAAATTGTTCATACTTTTCTCTGCCGAATCCTCGTTCATATCGGCATTTGGATTGAAATTTATTACTTGTCTCTCTTGGGAATCCTCTTCTTGGTTTGAAGAACGTGTCGATTTGGTAGCGTTTTGCTTTTGTTTCGCTTTGTCATCCAAGATTTACTTGGTGTGAACTCATCATCGTCCCCTTCAGGATTGTAGGGATCCTCTTCTTCAGGTTCTGGTATTTCTACCTCAGACTCGTAACCTTCTTTTATCTGTTCGGCAACTTCAATATAATCCAATTCGCAAAATACTCATCCACCAGCATCTTGTCCTCCCTTAAATACGTATTTAATTATTACACTTCTTACGTATCATAATCTATCGCATATGGACAACATACCTCATTTGCTTTTAGCTTCGGTAAGCAGGTGGCCGGGCATAAACACAAACAAAACTACCACGCGGTATATCATTAATACAACGTAAGCCCCAGCCACGATTGGAAGTCTTAAATACTTGCAGTTTCATGGTTAAAGAATTTTGTACGACACGATTAAGACAACTGCTTTTACATTTACAGTTGATATTACATTCATAAATGCCAGTCGGTACATGATCCAACAGACGCCTGTATTGATAGCCAACTTCTTCAGGCGCAGCATTTGGATTGCCATATTTGGCACCAGCTAATGTCAATTGCCAACAAGCACATTTGGTTTTATCCTTAAGCAAAAGATTATTAAACAAACGGGAATATAAAATAGAAATTCATTACAAGCTACTTACAATACAGTCATCTTCACAATCACATCCTACTAAGAAAGCTGGATCGGTATTGATATTTACACCTTCAGTTGGTATAACTTTAGCCGAGTATTTACATTCTGGTGGCAGTGTATTATCATAATAATTCACCAATGGTATAGCCATCTTTTCTTGGCCACCTGAAATATCGCGTTTCTGTACAATAGCACTTTCGATAACATACTCGGCTAAGCAATTCGTCTCATGACTAAAATCGAAATTATCCACATTCAAAACATTATGCGTGGTACGCAAGTAGTGATGTAACTCCTTCATATTACGCATAATTTTGCCACACGGTGCGCGATAGGTAACAACTCTTTTAATTTTTTGTCTTATAATAAAACGTTCCCAGCCAGACAGTAATGGTTTCGATAAGGGACTATAAGCACTAAGATTGTGAGTAATTTCGAAGAGACATGCAGGAGAACAAATGTGCGGTTTATATTTGCGAGGAGGTAGATTGCGTTTAGCTGTATAGTAGACAACCTGAAATAAGACGTTAGCAATTGTTTGGAGTAGGAAGAATGGATAATTATTTCGTTTACCTTTCCTTTTGGTTGTTTTCATCTTCTACATAAATTGTGGAATTGTTCAAATGTTTTACAACAGGCAAGGCTGTTTGTGCTGGCTGGTTGATGCAGAATTCATCATTGATTCAGGTCTACCAAAAGTTTTACGAGCCACTGCTCGACTATTATCATTCGATTTATCAGCTTGCTGTTGCGAAGTATTTTCTTCATCTTCGGTATAACGAATAAATGGTTCAGTGCGCTAAGAATATGTTAACTCAAGATGTTAAAGATGTTCGGAAATATTAAAACACTATTTTTCTTACCCTAGGCAAACAGGCACAGTAGAATTCTTTTGTAAGGATTTTTGATATTCTTTAAAGACAGGACCCAAACGTAAAGATCCTCTATAAATCCATTCAGTATGACTCTTACTACCTTCGAATTGCATTAACACCAAACTACAGTCGATATCTACTACGCGGGCATGCAACCAATAGCCATTAGATTCGGTATTCATTGACTGTCCCTTTTGTGTTTGAACCATAGGACGATTAATGGAGTATTGAGTTAAGTATTTCTGTATAAAATCTCTTGAGGCAGGATGAACATCCTCCCAAACACAATCGGACACGTGACATACCAAACGTACATCCTTGTGGTATACATATTGAGTATAACCATCATCATAGAAAATTAAATATCTATTTTACGAATGACAAATAAGTTATAATTACATAGGTGGACTTCGAAATAAATAATTTACCTGAATTTATTGTTCGGCTTTAAGGGTTCTGCAATAATGCCCGGATAAAAAGCGCTTTGCACATTAATTTTTTCACGACCTCTAGCCAAAGAAGTGGCATCAAAATAGGCAATAACTCTAGTGCCTATAGGTAATCTTACAGATGGCGGATCATAATATGCCAAGTACTTGGCTGGTACAGTTTTGGGCATTTGGATTTGATTTTTTATAAATTTTATTTTATAATGCTTGACGTTTTTCTGGGCCAAAATACTGCTGTCTACTTGCTCGATAACACGACAAGGTACCCAACTAGCAATGGGATTATTTTTAACAGCATAATAAATATTATTTACTTGTATGATGGGCCTTTCAATTTCTCCCACCGGTGGTATGGGCTAAAATAATGTTAAACATTACCATCTTGAATTGTTTACAATATTAAAACATTAAAACATTAAACGAACCTGTATTTCCTTTTGTATAGCGTGATCTAAAGTCAAAGGTTTGCCACTGTTTAGATCTAACGGTTGAAGCTGTCGTATTTTTATTTTCGGACACGAATATAAACCTTCGTGCATTTTGTCAGCCTTTTTTTGTAAAGTTTTTAGTTCATTATCTATAAAATCTGTTTCGACTTCTAAACGCTTTAGCCTCTCCGTTAGTATGGTTTTAGACCAGGTCAATTGATTTTGTATTTCAAGATTATTTAAAACTGATTTTATAGTGTTATGCAGCTCTGCTTCTATTAGGGATAAATCATTTTGAGAAAACGCAGATTTTGTAGATTCCGCAGGTTTGTCATTGTCATTAGTAGCATTCTCATCGTCACTGCTATCAATGATTTCCACAAATTCTTGTCTTCCACATGGAATCTCCTCAAGCAGCAAAGGTTGCTTAGAGCTTATTAAGCCGCAAAATTCCTTAGAAGTACAATGTCAGTTATAAACTTTCAAAAAGTGTAATTGCTTTACTTACCTCATACATTTCCAATGCTTTATCATAGCAATCAGCACATATATACTGAACTTTAAATTTCTTTTTTGTTACTTGAAAGTAGCTAAAAGCAAATTGTGGCACTCTAAAGTACTGTTTGTGATTACGAGGACATTCATAATTAATGCATTCCTTATTGTAGAATATTTCAACTGAAGGATCTTCGGTGCCATCGTCGTCTTCTGAATTCTTTGACTCTTTATCTCCTAAATGTTCTTGTAAAGGCTTCTCTGAAGTTACTTCTAATAAATTTTCTTCCGCCTCTGTTGAGCTTCAATGTTTTTTGTTTTTGCTTTTATCACTGTCGTTTTCAGTGAGTGGAAGATATTTCTTTCTCAGAAACAGCTGTTTGACTCTTTTCGTCAACATCCATGGGTGTTTGCTTCTGTTCACTTTCTTTCGCTAAGGTCTTTGTAGAATCTGTAGGCTCCATATCATCCTCATCATCAATTTCAATTATAGGCACTGGTGGCTGTTCTATAGGTATAACATCATCATCTTTCAATTTATTTAAAGCGTCTTCGTCTTCGTCTTTTTCTTTTTCATCTTGGCCTTTATCATTTGATTCTTTTATGACAGCTGAACTGTGTTCCTTAATATCTACTTCCATATTAGTATCGTCATCGGTTTTATTGTTATCCGATAAATCATCTTTGTTCTCAGTAATATTTGATGTTTCATCTATAATTAGATTTAAGGATTCCTGGCTATCACAAGTATCCATAGGTTCAATTTCTTCAGCTTGTAAAATTTCGTTTTCCTTTGTTTCATTTGCAGCATCAATTGAGGACTTTTCTTTAACATCTTTCAGATTTTCTGCTACTAATTGTTCCCTATTTTTATTTATTTCATCTGGAGATTCATTTTGAGAATCTATTGGCTCATCGGACATTTCTGAAGACTTTGGTTCTGTAATTTTGTTTTCATCTGATTTATCATTTTCGTTATCCTTTGAACTTTTTTCTGTTTCTTTAGATTTGTTATCAATTTCGTTTAAAATGTTTTGCTCTGGAGATTCTTTCGTTTCTTTAGTCTTGACTTCCGGTGTACAAAGCTCTTCCACTGGGGTTTCTAATAAATCTTCTGCATCAACTTTAGGATTTTTGGTCGTTTTTTCAGCGTCAATATTTATAGGAACTTCTGTTTGCTTTGGAGCCTCCGTTTGATTTTCTTTCTCAAGGTTAGGATCCAAATTTAGTGATATATTTTCAATGGGGGGCTTGTCGGCGATATCTAGAAATATTTAAAAGGATTATTTTACAATAAATACCGTAGTTGGACACAAATATTTCGATGATATCTGCATAGGCTTAATACCGTTGATGAGCAAATGCCCTGTGGCCACTATTAGTATATAATGACTATAGAGACTGCAGGGCCTTATGGTTATCAGTATGATAGCATGACCATGTATGCTTACAATAATTCACATCAATTATGTAGTATGATCTATTTTTTGTTACCTGTTGTGTTCTCAGTCACATTTGGAGTCACTGGCTTAGTTTCAGGATTTTGGGGCAGAAGCTTGGATGCCCATCTTTTCTCGGGTAAAGTAGCTGTACTATCGTCAGTCTGTTCATTTAATTTTAACGGTGTCTTCACAATTTCTGATACCGAAACATTGGTGCCACCAGCTTCAGCCGTAAATAAGTTTTCCAAAACCGGCATTTCTGTATTTGTTGTTCCGGCTGTGATAATTTCAGTATCACTAAGGAGTTCATCTATTAATTCATCATTATTTTCCATGTTGATATTATTTTTGTTTATTTCTTATTGCATCATAAAGTAAAAATAACAAATTGCAATACTTTATTGTTCCAAATGAACCTTTTTTTAATATTTTGTCAAATTTTACACAATTTTCACAAGCCCAACAAACAAACAATTGTTTTCGACAATGAGGATGCCAGATTGGTGATTGTAAACTAGATGTCTAAATTGTAGGAAATACAAGTGCATTTTTATGAATTTCAGAACTATGGCATCCCTAGTTCTTTCACATCTCTAACAAACAAAATACTCTGTCGTTATCAAAAATTGCACATGTTTTTGTTTACATTATTAAACGTACCAAACGAAGAAAGAAATATAAAAATATTTAAAAAATATATAAATATAGGCAAAAAATATGACTTCAACCGATGAAACAGTTGATGCTTTACCCAATATCTTGGTAACTGGTAAGATTTATAAGAGTTTTATATAAAATCTTTTTTAATTTGTCAACCTCTATTCAGGCAACACCTGGTGTGGGAAATCTCATATATGCCAACATTTCGGAACAATTAAAGTTAAATTGGATTGACTGTTCTAAGGTGGCCAAAGAAAAAGACTTTATCGAAGAGTACGATGAGGAATACGATTGTCCTATTTTGGACGAAGAAAAATTAATGGACTATATGGAGCCACTTATGCAAAAGGGCGGTAATATAGTCGAGTATCATGGTTGTGATTTCTTTCCGGAACGTTGGTTTCAAGCTGTCTTCGTTGTAACATGCCCCAATAATACAATTCTCTATGATCGTTTAAAGGAACGCAACTATAACGAAAAGAAATTAAAATCAAATCTAGAATGTGAAATATTTGGCACCATTTTAGAAGAGGCTAAAGATTCGTATAAACCCGATATAGTATTTGAGTTGAAAGGAGAAACTAAACAAGATGCTGAGAATAGTGTGAAATCAATCAAAAGTTGGTTTAAGGCGTGGCAAAGAAAATAAAGTTATTAAAAGTCATATTCATTTTAAGTGCATATTTATATTTGGCTCATTGGACATTGAATTTGCATTTAGAGTAACAGAGCAATAACAACAAGTATTTGCTCTTTATGTAATCGTTAACATAATCATCTAGTATTCAAGGAGTGATCCATATCATAGTGGTTGTTGCAACAGTTTGGCTGGTTCCAGGTTAAACTCCAAAGCAGTGAAGACAGATAGGTAATCAATTTAATAATTAATTATTAATAATTAACTTGTTGGTTTGGTTTTAAGATGTGTGTAGTTATTGAGAATTAGCCGCCTGAATTTGTGTTGTAAAGAAATCCAAGGGTGTTAATTTAGCGTTAGTTTGTGGTCAGTTAAAGAAATGTGCTGGTGTGGGTTCTTCTTACCATCACGTGCTTAGAACTGTAGAACAAGTGATTATATTGGCCGGATATGTATTTAGCATTCTATTATATTTTTATCTCTGGGTGCTAGTTTTAACCTCAGGAGGAGAAGCTATCTGCAGTTGGTAATTGCAATCGCAACAGCAATTTGATGTAGCGACTTTTGGCGGGGAAAGTGAAATCGTGTCCAAATTGGTCTTGGCCTTGGATATCAAAAAAGCGATTGTTTGGGTGCCGTGATTGCTCGAGTGGTGAGAAATAAAGACACCTTCACAGAAGTCTAGATTTTTTTCTGATAGCCAATCCTGCTAACTAGATCCCTTCGGTGGCGTTGCGGTCACTCTCAATTTTGTTGGGGAGGTTGTCTCGACGCTTCCTTCTGAGTGCTGAGCGTCGGAGCGTGGCCGCGCTTATGTGTCGGACTTGCCTGGGTCCCTGGATGTAGACACATTCTAGGCAACTGTACGGCCGATCAGCTCGCCAGAGCAGGTACTCTCCTTCAGGAATGCATTCCAATCGAATTCCGCTTTACTTTCCCGCTTACTTTCATTTTTGTCACATGACAATTCTTTCCAGTACAGACTTCACTTTGGATATGGTAATTGCCTACCAACCAATCTACAATAATTATGAATCACAATACGCTCTCGATCTGCCATCATCTTCGTCTATTTTTCGATTGTCCGTGTATTTGCGTTTAGGTATAATGTCCCAGCTTTCCCATCAAACCACTCTCTGCCTCCTGCGCTCCCGCCCAATTTCCGCTCAGGATTTTGTCAACTTAGAGACTTGCTCTTCTCTCTCCGTCGTCTCCCGCCCCCCCCCCTCGCGTGCGCTTCCACCGGCTCATCAAAGTTCGCCTGACCATCATCTACCTACCTACCCTCTACGCGTACTTTGTACCCGCTTCTACCGATCCAATAAAGAACCACACAGTTTTAAGCCACATATACTTCGATATTCAACAAATATTACCTCTGTTTATTGATTATAAATTTAAATTCTTATAAATACTTCTGCCTATAAAAGTACATTTCATTAACTCTATACATTAAATTAATATCACTTAATTTCTAATCTTTGGACAATTTTAAATTTCCAATGGGCCCTTCCGGAAGCATACATCACAACGCCTTACACGCATACCGCCCACTCTGCCAGCTCCCACGCTCCATCTCGCCCCACACCTCCTCGTCACCAGTAAGCGTAATATTGTCGATAGTAACAATTTCGCAATTCCAGACCGGCAAAACGTCGCTACAACAACATGCGTGCCACCGTAGCCGTAATGCAAGGAGGCAAAAGGATGTAGTTTTACCTCAATACCGCCTTGACTTGGTTTCAGCCATCTGGCGGGTTTAAATGTGGCAGCATCCGATACATATTCCTCCATATTGCCAGTGACAATTGTGGGGAAAACTGCCTGAATCTGAGATGAAAATAAAATACAATTTTAAGTGAATTTGTTTTCTTTCAATATGATTTTTACTTACTCCTTTTGGTACTTGATAGCCACATATGACGGTATCCTCTTGTAGAGTTCTGCCATTGCCTATAACTGTACTATACATACGAAATACTTCCTTAATAAAGGCCTTTAAATAATGCATTTGATCCAAAAGCTGTATAGTTAAGGGTTCTTTTGGATCTGGCATTAAACGTTTCAGCTCTTCATGGATTTTTTGCTGCTCCTCTGGACGAGTAGCCAATTGATAAAGCATGGAACATACAGCCATAGATATCTAGGATTTTTAAATATGAATTACGTGTATTAATCTATCAATTTAAATTACTTACAGTGTCTATTCCCACTAATATTAAATCAAGGGCCATGATAGTGGCAATTTTTTCATCTTTTTGCGTTAATATAACTTTTTCTAAAAGTGATGGCTCGCCATTTTGACAAGGTCCTTTGATTTTTAAGTTCTCTGTAGCTGATTTAATATATTTCATACATACACTGGAAATATAATTTAAATTGGCTTAAAAGTGTAATTAAAAAATGGTTTTCTTACTCGACAAAGAAATTCATATTCTTGACGTAACGTGTCCACCAACGGTGTTTGGGAAATATCTCCAATAGGGTGCTTTTAATTCCAGTGTAGCCACATTGCGTAAAGCATATTTGGCCGCATCAATTATTTGTTGAGGTTCTGAATCGGGAGATAAATTTGGCTCTAGACAGCCCAAAACGAGTATCCAAGGCCACACGTCCGATGCCTTTGAAAATATCAAAAATTAAAACAAAACTTAAATAAATCTGGCCACTAAACAAATTAGCTTTAGTTGTTACATTCTAAGGACCATTTATGAATTTCATTATCAAAATCATCGGGTAGTTCAGAATTTTCATCTAATAAGGATTCACAACGTTGTAAGAAATCATCGGTAACAACTTCCAAAGGTTGTAAGTAACGACGTACGGTGGACAATTGTAAAACTGGTTTTTGGACCCTCGAACGGAATGCACGCCAAGGCTCACCATGTCTGTGATATATTAAAAAAATAGGTATTAATGAATTGTTATGTCAGTGTACATTTATAATCTTACACGCCTACTACACCACCCAAATCACCAAAGAAGTCTTTGCGCACTACACCTTTATATTTGACCAAACTCGGCATTGAAGGTCGAAATGGAGTGGGACCCTCGTTACGGTAACATTTTTCAATTTCATCAACATCGTATATAAACAATAAATCCGGTCTTCCAATCAATCCGCTAAAACGTACAATTTGTCCATATTGTTCATGGAGTTGAGAGGAAATTTTCGCAACGTCTCCTATA
>QOCX01007231.1:0-10377 GCA_005959815.1 Sarcophaga bullata
ACAACCTCACACCACTTATGTTGTGTGCATTAATTTTATACAAGAATGCCGGGACCTACAGTTTAAAGTCGACTCCGGACGACAGATTTTTTGAGAAACTTTTCATGGCAATTTTATTTGCTCTCAAAACTTTTGTCAGAAATCTGCTGAGAGGAAGTCGCCGAGGAAATATTTTCATATTTTCGTTTTGATGTCTGACCTGGAATTTAAACCCTGGCCTTACATCTAATAAGCCAACACACTACCTACGAGACTACGACGACTTCTATAAATAACGACGACTCCTTAGAAATAAGTGACGAGTTAAGATTCTTTATTTCCTTTATAGTTTCCCATGTATCATCAGATAATCTTTCTTCGCTTAAGTCCATCTTAAAAACTGAATACTGAAGCCTTTATTTTAAGTCGCCTTCACATTCTTAGTTATTTCTTGCATGTGCAGTGCATTAATATAGTGAGGTGCTCCTGGAAGATACCTATCATTCTATACAGTTCACTTGTATTCAAAAATTATAAACTTATGGCGTTCTCCATATCGGGTTTTCGTCAGTCTGTATTAATTATTTTGCCTTCTTTGTTCCTGTTAAATAGCGCTCTCACATCTGTAATTCAGTTTTCTGTTTTCTTGCATTCTTCAGTTATATAAGCTTGAGAATTTGTCAATTTGCTCAAAGCACTACATCTTGTGTGCTTGAAGCTAATAAAGACGTTAACATTTATTTCATTTATTTATACTGACCCATCAATACCTCAAGTACGTATTTCGGCTTGGAAATTCGTTTTTGATTACGGAGTTACAATTTAATTTCCTAATTAGTTGTATCACACTGTCAGCTGAATCAGGCTTCCGATCTGGTATTAGAATAATAAAAGTCTTTAAATGGGGCCCTTGGAATTTATCATATACCTGTTTCCAGTTTCCAGGCAAATTCTTTGTCATTCTTTGACGCCTTAGACAGGCGTCAACAGGATATAAAGCTGGCTCATATCGCGAATGTAATCCAATGCGCTGCATAGTCCCAAACACCACATGCTTTCAACACTAGTTTGCTATGTTACTGAAGCGTATTTTAGATCTAACTACGCTCTTGTAGTCGTAGCCTGTCATTCGAAGTCGATATTAACACGTTTACGCCGGCGCTTAAATTCATGGTTGGGCGACAGCTGCAGCAGCAATTAAACGATATCGGTGTTACTAACCGTCAATTGCATACCACTGGTAGTACTCGTCAACCAATGTGGCAGTCTAGTGTGGGCCACCGGTAGTACGCGCTGCCCGATACGGCAGTCTAGTGCGGGCCACCGGTGCTACGCGTCGGTGTGAACGTGTTAAGCTGTAGGCCCCACCACTCATTGCTAATGTTACCACACACAGCATGAGTGGTGTGAGAACATAGCTTGTAATCCTGACTAAAGGTTTGTAGTGACCAACTATGTAAGATATTACACCCCCGTAGTGTCAGTCTATAATATTTGAATTGAGTCTCATTTAGAACATCTGGCTTACCCAGACAGAGGTTCCTCATCCTCCAGGGTTTGTTTTTGAGTATTCAAAGTCTTTTGCAATTTTTTATTTTCATGAATTAAACGTAGCTCTTGCCACCAATTAATTTATTCTTTGCATTGCAATGTATTCCCGAGGTAATATCGTAAGATAACTTCTCGTTTTTTTTTATCGATTAATGCTTTACTGCCACTAATTTGTTTTCTATTTACAATATTTGCTCTGACGCAACCTGAAGTTAAGCATTTAAATCTCTACCAATGCTTCACACGCAAAACGGCTATAAAATCACAAAAAAGCAGAAGAAAAAAACATTTGAAACGAATCAAAATAGAAGTGGAATAGGAATAAGATCCCGTACGTGTTCAATAAAACAGTAATGTGTAAATCAACGTGTAAAAGAAAGTAAAAACTGCCACTGCCACTGTCACTGGCATTGCCACACTGAAATTATTGTCAGCCTATAAAATTTTATTGAAATGAGGCGTGAGTATTTGCTCATCTGCTATTGTCTAGGAATTTGTAGGGAAGTTAGGGGGAGAGAGATAGAGAGATATGGGTTGAGATTTAATTTTTCCTTCTGCTATTTTCGATGTCTCTTCGATAACAAAACTTATTTTATTTTTTATTTTCTGTTTTTCCTTCTCACCGATAATGAAATAAGGAAATGACACTCACAAATGACAATGACTACGTGGCTGTGGCTGTGGCTGTGTTTGAAGTGTATAGGTGGAATAAGCTTCAATAGAGGGAGGGGGGGGCGGTGGGAGTAAGATTGCCTTAACAAGTACAAAGTATTGTATTTATTCCCACAGTATTTGTAATTTTTTTATTTTTATCACCACAATTTAAGAGGCTTAAAGTTGATCTTTTTTATTACCCGCTCCGATTTTTAGTTGGCGTGTGTTAAGGATTTGTTTTCTTATTTGATTTCATTCCAACAATACTATGTTGTTATGGATTTTGTAAAATAAAATAAAAAAATGTAAAAAAAAATCATTTTCTGTATTCTTAGGTGCTGGAAGAAGTTAAGTGATTACAAATACAACTCAATTCAATAGAGTTTCTGTTAAATCAAGAAAAAAAAGAAGAAAAAAGAAATTCTAATTGGCTTACGATAATATTTTAATCAGGTTCGTAATCTAAAGTAGAAACGTTGGAAACGTATTAAAGATTCTTAATTTTTGAAATTTGAAATTCATGATTAAAATTTTTCATCTTCTCTAGGCTTAAAACATTGATTTCATTGTTTTCCACTTAAGCACTTTAACCACTGCCCCATGCCGCCAATCTCTACACGGAAAAAAAAAAAAAAAAAAAAAAAAAAAAAAAAAAAAAAAAAAAAAAAAAAAAATATTATGATCAAGATTTCCGTTAGTGGTGTTCCTTTCACAGACAATGGTTTAACATTTTTTTAATGATTTTCATAATTAAATTTTTCAAATGGAATTAAAAAAGTACTTTTTAACAAAAAGTACCATCACAATTTCAAGAACTACTTGCTTAGACTTTAGTTTTTATTCACTGCTTACAAAAATCTGCGGGATAGTTCCTTTATGTATTACACAGAATAAGCAGATTTGGGTGTACCATCAAAGAGGTTGTGATAAGACAGGTTTACCTAGTTTGGTACTTGCTTAATTGCCTGGTCAGGATTACAACCTAGCTTCTTGGGTGTTAATTTCATATTTATTCATAAGCCTACAGTATAATGTAGACTCCCGAAGAAGAAAAACTTTTCATTGGAATCTTTATATCGCTTCTCACGAGACTGGTGAGAAGAAGTTGCCGAAAGAAATTTTTTTTTATATTTTGTTTATGTTCGAGATGTCTGAAGCCAGGTTGAACCACAAGCTCTCGTCAATCCCTACCCACCTACTAGTTTAGCAAATTCGAATAAAATTGGAAAAATCTAATGAAGTTACTTTAGACTGCTGAAGTCCTTTACAAACAGTTTTTTTCAAATTGTCCATAACGTTAATACTAAGAAGTCTTCTTCTCTGTCAACATAGGTGCAGAAAATCTAACCAATAGGTGCAGAATATACTACTCTCTATAGCTTCTGCAGAAGTCACTCACCATGTATCCAAAGATCAACTTGCTTTGAATGAGTGCAATACAAGTCCCCGTAGTCTAGTGGGTAGTGTGTTGGCTTATTAGGTAAGACTTCTCCAGCAAAGCAAAATTCTCTCAGCAGATTTGTAGCAAAAACTCTGAGAGTAAATAAAATTGCATGAAAAAGTCCTCAGCAATCTGTCGTTTGAAATCGACTTTAAGCTGTGGGTCCTGCCACCCATGAATAAAATTAACACACATAGATAAGTGATGTAAGAAGCTAGGTCGTAATCCTAACGGAAGCGTTGTATTGACTAATTATGTGTGATATGTATGTTTCGTGCACTTTTTATCTAGCTTTAGCCAATTTTACAATGCTATTCTGTGTGAATGGGAAGCCATCCGTTTGTCATTCAAAGATTCCATAACAACATTATAAATGATAGGGTCACGGACTCACCGGTGAGTTCGACAGTTGTTCCGGTACCCATATATAATGAACGGCAGCTATACACTGTCTTCGCGCTGTTGTCTGTACAACTAATGGCAAACTTTATTATCTGTTTAGCCATAGCAACAGCAACAAGTTCTTCTAGAGAAGAACTATTGGTTATTAGTCTCTCGTATGATATGTTTAAACTAAATTGAACAGTGAGCACAAATGACGGTGCATTACACTCGGCTCAGTATTAGAACATAGCTACTAACACCACCCATGTTGTTTGTTAGTTTTATCCAGACCTGCATTTTAAAATTCACTCCTAACGACAGAGTTGAGATATTTTCCATGTGAATTTTTATTTGGCTTTCAGAGTTTTTACTAGAAGACTGATGAGAAGAAGTAGCCAAAAGAAATATTTGTTTTTGTACTTCGTTATGTTCGAGACGTCTGAGCTACGGATTGAAACACGGGCTTTCGTCGACTAAGCCAACAAACTGCCTACTAGAGTACGGCGATTTGCATTCGGTTATAATGAGATTAATTCGAAGGTAGCTTGAAACTGCCAGGGAAGTTGCAACAGTTAGAACGAACTTTCTGTTGTGTCCTAGATCTGTACGAACTTGCAAGGACGGGGCCTTCATGCCGTCGAAGACTCTAGAGCCTTTCTGTATAGTGGGATGTGATATTTGAAAGGGTATGCTCATCGATAAAATGAACAGAGGGTTCAAGCTAATCTAAATTTGTGTTGGGTTATTGATTGGGTTTGAAGTCACTCGTCAGATTATACAGGAGGAGCCTAGAGGACAATTATCAGTCTAACCTAATATGTAAACTATGTACTGAAAAGAAAGAATCATCAGAATACATTCTTAGAAGAAGCTGTGAGGCATTGAAGTGTCCCAGAAGAAGATACCTGGGTGAATATCGGGTGTTGTGAAGGGAATTGTTCCTGTTTACACCGATTCTGATGATTTTGCCAGTGTAATATATTTCGAAGACACATTATAGAGATGCTCTATTAACTTGGCAGTCAGTACGAAATATCGTTTTGTCGGAGAAACTTACTACAAGAAACTTAAGAAAAGAAATGATTACGATGCTTAACATATTTGCTTTATGGTTCAAATATCATGCCTCCTTAATCAATACCATCTTAAGGTCACACTCCCCATCCATGTCTATGCAATCGTTTTAGTTTTAGTTCGTTGTTTAAAGGAAAAGAATCCTTTTGAAATCATTTCATGATGCCATCGAGATAATTTCTATAGGATTATAGGAAATACCTAAAAGCAATAAAAATATATTGTATACCTTAAGCCATTTGCCATTACAATAGCATTCGTTACACTCAACCATCTAGCAACAAAATACTTATGAACATATGACAAGAGGCTAGGACATCGCATCGCAAACAGATTAAAGTTTCCCTTTCAGTTACATTTTCGTTTAACTACAACAACTTTAAGGTCAACTTTTTAATAAAATTCAGTATCTGTTTGGTTCATTGAAACGTATCCTGCATGCGAGAGCATGTGTCCCTAAAAAAAGCCGATTCACATAAATCAAATAAAATCTGTAACATTTACACGTAATACTTGTATGACAGTTGCGATGTTCGTTCGTTGTGTGTATTTTTTTTTTAATATATTTTTGCATATCCCTCTGTCGCTCTCTCTCTCTCTCTCCCTCATATGGTAATCTGTTATAAACCACCTGAAGGCTATGGCAGGGAAACTGCCGTTAAAAGGAAGCTGGCTGGCTGGCTGGCTGGCTGCGTAAAGGACATTTTCTTTCTTTTCGCTGATTTAGCAGAAAAGCAAATAAAAATTTTGTCCAAAAACACATTCATGCATACAACCATAGATTGGTTCTGTTGTAGTCATCATTGTTGTTATCATTGACAATGTTGTTGTTGTTGTATTTTTATTATTTACTACCACCAAAGCTTTTGTGTAAACCATGCGAACAAGGTCGTTAAAATGTACCATTAAACCATATGCGCCTGTACTTTTTGTTGTTGTCGTTGTTGTTGTTGTTGTTGTTGTGTTAAATGTTTTTCGGGGAATACGAAATGGTGACAAAAGGAAATCTGATAGACAAACGAACAATATTAATCGACAAAACAGTGGACAATTGTTAAAATGGACTTTCTGTTGCCATCATTTAATGAATCTTAGAAGATAAAATTGTACTTGGACCAACGAACTCTGTGGCTCTCTTTGAAATCTGTTTTGAAGCTTCCCAACAGCATACATGATACAATTAAAGTGCTTAGTAATGATAGCAAGATATTCATGGGATAAGTTATATGCAAACAAGGTAAAGTTTGCCAACAGAAAATTATCGAGTGTTTAAATAACCAACAGAAATCTGAATTGCCATCCCTTGTACATACTGCTAGTATAGCTCTCATCTACCGTCTTCTCATGCTTGGTATATTTTTCGTCCACATTACCATGCACCGAACACATGTAAATCAAGTTTTTACTCAAAACTCCTTAAAGAGTGGTAATGCATTATGATGGATCCAGTACAAGGGGTCGCTTTAGATGGATTATCTGGAGGAGTGTTTAGTGCCTTACAAAATTCAAAAACCATGGCAAACATTATTTAATGTGTCCGGTTTGCAGTCAAGCAGGTTTATCTATTATACCACGTCGTGCCAAATTCCAATCAGTGGTATCTCCATATCCTGTGTAAGATCAATACTTTCCGATTAGATTGAATATATCAAAGAGAGAGAAAAAAAATCAGCATGGAATTCAACAAACCGCGAATGGTTCCACATACCTGCTTGCCGAATTTCGAAACTAATGTGTCCAGCAGTAAACAATGGGAAAATAAGGGAACTACTTGTGTTCGATAAGAAAATAGTTTGCTTTTTGAGGTTCGCTTTTTGAATGGGAATTCTAACGGGAATCTCCGCTATTGACAGTTCTATTACCAAGCTCGACCTGTTCTCCTAGGATTACTGCAAAAGCTGACATGATGTGAAGGCAACGAAATCGGTGCAACATTTTTATGCGAGTATTCTGGACAGACGTCATTGGTCTTTTGGTAAAAAACGTTTGAAGATCTAAAGGAACTGGCTGTTTCATTCGGAACTCAGGGTGGTTTAAGCCAATCACTAATGGATCATGACAAGCAGACTTAGATCACACGGTTTAACACAATGCCCACATGGCCACGAGTGAACTTGCCTTGAACGTCAAGCTAACTCTAACCTAAACCTAGCCTAAGTTATGAACGAGAATATTATTTGTTAGAAGTTAACCTACTTTGACTAGATTGTATATTATCTTATATCAGGGAGACAGCAACGGCATCCTACAGTTTAGCCAGGGTAATAGATTCGAGTAGACATTATTATAAGGATACCGTATATACAATAGATCAAAATGCTATGGTCTTAAGGCACGTTTAAATGATAACAACAACAATAATAACGTCCTTCCAAGGTTTTCCAGTAAAAGAAGATATTTTTAGCTTATTCCAGCTACAGAATAGCCCTACTCAGTTCATTGCATGCTTATACTTTCAGTAATTTTCTGCTTACCTTAAAAACATTCTTACATACATACATAATTGATCATTACAACCCTTTAGTCAGGATTACGATTAGCTTCTCACACCACTTATATTGTGTGTTTTAATTTTATACATGAGTAGCGGGACCTACAGTTTAAAGTTGATTCCGAATGACAGATATTTCAGGAACTTTTTCATGGCACTTCTATCTTCACGTCTAATAAGCCAACATACTATCTGCTACAGTATAGCAGCTTCTTAGCCCTCTTACTTCTCTTCCTCTTAAATTTAAATTCTTCCTTATTTTTTCTTCACTGTTTGCATTCTCTTACTGCAATTGTTTTATAAACTCAAAAATATTTCTCTATGTAAGGTGTGTGTAAGAGTTAGTGTATGTGTAAGACAAGTACCTGGCATTATGTTTCACATTCAGGGAATACGTAACAGATCTGTGGCAATTTAAAAGCTTAGAAAATCAATGGTCCATAAAAATAAAAGATGAGAAAAACGTTTTCATAGCATTTACAGACAGCAATACTACTATAAAAACAAAAAAAAAAAAAAAACAAAAAAAAAAAAAAAAAAACAAAACTGATATGGTATCGTATACGAGTATGTATGTATCCAAGCTCTTTGCACAATCTAACTCTCCTTCTACCATATTTGTACGTCTGTACGTCTGTCTACTTGTTTGTAAACTATTATTTTGTCTCCTGCTTAGGTTATAGTAAATGTGGTCGATTTCTGTTCCAATATGTAGTTTCTGTGTCCTTGTGTGTTCTTATATGTTTGCCAATATAGACAATCAATAGGGCATTGATTGTTAAGGTAATTGTATTACCAATTATCAAGGGAAGTTACTTTTCTCCTTTCAGTGTTTTTCTTACTAACCTAACCAAAGCTTTTAAAAGAGGGCATTTTCCTTTTTCTTTTTTTTTTTGAATTGGTGTAAATGAAAATGGAGAAAAGCTGGTTAAATTGCTGGTACAACTTCATATTGTTTTTTGTTATTGGATGCATAATTAAGTGCATATTGATGTTTTGACATTTCAAACTTCAAATAGCCTGAAGTGACAAGGATAATGCAGGAAATCAATAAAAGTAGGCACACAATTAACGCAAACAGTATTAACCTATTGGCATTATTTTGTGTTCTTTAATAGACTGTCCCTGTGTCTTTAATAGAAATAATACAAAGAAATTATAGCATGATAGAATGTGGTTATGAAACTAAATTAATATAGGGTGGGCCATTTAAAAGTTTATATTCAAAAATCCCATAAAACGAAAACAGTTTACAATTTTGTGAAATTTATTTTCTTGTTGTTTCTCCTTCATATGGCTGCCGCAAATAGGCCCACAGTACCTCATTCGATCGGACTAATTCTCATGCACTTTTTCGAGTGTATGGCTCGGCAATGGCATCACGAATGTTTTGCCTTCAAATGCTAAATTGTCTCTGAATTATCGGCATAATATTTTTCTTTAATGGCGCACCACATATAGTATTCCAATGGCATCAAATCGCAGCTTCTTGGCATCCAATTGACATCACCATTTCTGCAAGTTAAACGTCCATCAAACGTTTGACGCAAAGAATCTATGGTGACTGAGATGTGTGGCTAGTTGCATCATCCTATTGAAACCAAACATCGTTCACATCAATACCATGAAGAGTGGGAGCAAGGAAATCGGTTATCCTGACGAAATAGGTGTCTACATTGATCATAATAATTGCGCCGTCCTCACTTTCATTATTTCCTCTCCTGAGATGTCTCGCTCCACAAGCCGCACCAAACAGTGTGGATTTTCTGAGCCCTAATTATGACAATTTTGCTTATTAAGCGTATGATAATCAACATCATCATGCAGTTTCTTGTCATCCTATCCAGCAATGCTAAAAAAGGGGGGGTGGTAATGAGGCTTCAACTCTTGAACCAAAAGAGCGAGTAAAGCGTCATAGCGAGATCTCTTCTCAAATTCCAAGAAACTGGTGAGTGAAATGTTCAGATTCTGCTGGATATGTGTAGATAAGAAGAGAACTGACTCACTACTATACTATCCTTAAATCGCATGGCCATATATTCGCACAAGAGCAATTTTCCCGGCTCACTATTATTTTGCCGCAGGACTTGCCATACCGCTGAATGACTTCTGCAGGAGCTGTTGGTATTAGTAGTTGGAAGCAACTGTGTTTCACTTTCTGCGTCTTTCACTTCTGCATACAAAATTGGCTATTACAACCCTTTAGACATGATTACAACCTAGCTTCTCACACCACTTATGTTGTGTGTGTTAATTTTATACAAAAGGGGCGGGACCTACAGTTTAAATTCGATTCCAAATGACAGATTTTTGAGAAACTTTGCATTGCAAATTTGTTTGCTCTCAGGGTTTTTACTGCTACGTTTAGTTGGAGATGTCTGATCTGGGGTTTAAACCGAGGTATTACGTCTCTTAAGCCAACACACTATCAACTAAACTACGGTGACTGGTCTTGTTTTACCCAAAGGACTGGATATTTGTGGATAGAAAGAGGGCTGACTTGTTACTATCCTTAAACGGCCCACTATTCTTTTATCGCACGAGTTGCTATTCAGGAGTATGAGTATGGGTATGAGCAGTTGGAAGCAATTGTATTTTACTTTACGTGGGAGTGCTCTGATCTTGTCATAACACAGACGCATTTATTTTGGTCTCAGGTTGCTTGGTTAGTTTGTAGAATGTTTGATCGTGTTGGATATTAATTGTGCTATATTGGCTTAGGGGAGGCCTCATCTTCGTCCTAAATTCTGAAGATGTCATTCAAATAAGAAGGATAGGCGATAATTTATGGATATGAATAGTT